>JAUZNJ010120337.1:0-15719 GCA_034780135.1 Jordanella pulchra | reverse complement strand
ACCAGGACCAAAGTCAGGACCAAGACCAGGACCAGGACCAGGACCAAAGTCAGGACCAGAATCAGGACCAGGACCAGAATCAGGACCAAGACCAGGACCAGGACCAAAGTCAGGACCAGAATCAGGACCAGGATCAGGACCAGGACCAGGACCAGAATCAGGACCAGGACCAAAGTCAGGACCAAGACCAGGACCAGGACCAGGACCAGGACCAAGACCAGGACCAGTACCAGGACCAGCTATTGTCGGGCGTTTGTTGCTCAAACAATAACCTGTCTTCCTCACTGCACTCAGTCATTAAGCATAAACATATAAACTTCAGAGGAAATAAAATATAAAAGGGAGAGAAGTTCACTCTGTGAATCCCATCAGTTTGTGTCCAGCATGTGTGAGATCTGCAGAGATGTTAGCTGCCCTCAAGTCCAGGATGGAGGAGTTGATGATTCCCTGTAGTTTGGACCCGTCATGTTTCATGAATGGGAGAACGCAGGATAGCGGTTTACAGCGAGGCTTTCCGGGGTCGATGGATGGCTGACGGTGTTTGGGTTCATAAACCTCTGAACATCTGTAAACGTGAACAGCAGGATCTTTGGAAACCAAGAAATTCCCATTTCTGCTTCAGCTGCAAATGAAAAACGTGAACTTTCCTTTTGTGGACATCAAGCTATTTCTGCTCTCAGATGAAGATGCTCCTGAAGCTACTGGTTCCTGACAACATGGACAATGAGGACCACAGAGAAGATGCCACAGGTTTGCCTTTGGTCTCCTGTCTTCCCGTTCCTCTTGTCTAACGAGCGTCTGTACAACTGAGTGGCATTCAATTTGGCAGCAGATTATCCGTCTGGAGGTTAGGGCCTCGTCTAATTCACTCCTACTCTGTTGTCACAACATTAAGACCCCCTCAACCCACCCGTCCCTCCTCTGTTACATCGGCCTTCTGATAATAATGCTTCATTATGATGTCTACCAAACTCCTCCACTTCTAGCCCCCCCACACCTCATCCCCAGCTAAATGAAAGCAGGAGTGGATGAGTTTCTCCTACGCTGCTTTAACAGCATTAAAGTTTTAGGGCAGGTATGGTTTCCAATTATTTTCATCTAGAAAGAAACACGAGACACACAAGCATCATTAGCAGCAGATATAATCTAATCAGTCATGTCGGAGCGCGAGCGCGAGCGTGTGTGTGTGTGTGTGTGTGTGTAGGGGGGGGGTGTTGGCTGGCCGTGGTACAATCCCTCCAACAGAGATTAGGGAAACTTCTTGCACTTCAGCCTCTGATTCTCTTATGGATGTTGTTTAACTTGTGACCTTTTCCAGTAACGTTACATTTACAGAACAAACGGTCCAAATCCAGCAGGACGCCATTTTTAGGGTTGGTAGTTAGAGTTTAGGTCTCTTTATGGACCCGAAAGAATAAAACACGATGGTGATTAAAGCTTTAAAGAGGTCAGTCTGTTTATACCAGAAACAGAGACTGATTGGTGAGTAGAAAGAAATACGATGAGGACCGCGAGGCAGAACAGGAGGGTGAGAGGAAGCAGCTGGAAGGGCGGACAGAAGACAACAGAAGGTGAACAAGAAAACCGTGAGAAACCCCACGGATGTGAATGAAAAGACAAGGAAGGAAGAGGAGAAGAGAAATCACAGATAAAAAAAGGGAAGAAGATTGAAAAAAGAAAGAAAAGGATGCAGAGACACATAGAAGGGAGAATAACAGCAGGGCGGATGAAAGCAGGTGGAGAGAGCTGAAAACAGGAAAGAGGAGGTGAAAGAGGATGAGGAGCAGAAAATGATGAAGAGAAGGCCTAGAAGAAGAGCAGAAACAAAAAAACAAATGAGTGAATGAAGCGATGGAGGAGCTCGAGTAGAGGGAAAAAGAGTCATGAGAAAAGTGAATAAAAGGGGTAGAGAGGAAAGAAAGGAGTGAGGAAGGAGAGGAAAACCTCTCTGTGATGGATGAAACACCCAGGTAGTGCTTCATCATGCTCTCCGGTGTGTGTGCGTGTGTGTGCACACATGCAGATGTGTGTTAGAGCGCTGTCATCCTCCTCATGGTGTCATTTTCTACTTTGGCTCTTCTGTCCATGCGGTCGCTGTCAGCCTCCATTAACTCTCTCCCATCACTGTTTATTTGCATTAAATCAGCCCTGTGTGGTGGAACAGGCGCTGCAGAGGCCTAATGACTGCGCTGCATAAGAAGTGGTTATGAAGAAGGACCGTCGTCCTTGGAGTCCATTCGTCAGGCCTCTGTCATCAGTCGACCTAAACTCTGCTCACTGGTTCCCTGGAAGTGATGCAGGTCCGCTGACATACCACCGAAGAAGAAGTGTGTGAGCTGCGTGATCCTAATTAAAGAGGAAGAGCTTATTTCTGACCTACTTCCTGCTTAGATCTGACAGAGTCATGAATGATTCACAGCTTTACTTCATTGTTTATTTCATTAGATTTGGGAATATTTCATATGATGGAAGCTGCTAAATGAACCATGAAGCAGCGGCACTCATCTTTCATCTAAGTTTTAAGTCTGTCCTCTTCTCCTGCCTTCTGCTCCGGTTCTGAAGCTCAGCCCGGCGCCGACCTGCCGCCAGAACCACTCTGTAAACTGATGAAATACCTCTGCTACGGTAAAACATCAGGGGATTCAAAATTAAACTACATGCAAATAAACTTCATGATGTTTTCTATTTATTTTCTGTTTTTAATATTTAGAAGCTGGTTAAACATTTAAAGTTTAATGAGAATTAAAGAATTCCTGGAATTAAAATCTATACAGAATTAAATAGAAGAATAAAAAAATCAGAACTGAAAGGAGGGAAAGGTTATGAACTAAACTAAGGACGATGTTTCTCTTCTGCTGTAAACGATGAGACTAACTCAATAAATCAGAACATTTGAGGGATGAGCTGATTAACATTTTCAATAGTTTTAGGTTATTTTCTATCTTGTTCCTGTAAATCTAACTCACTCCTTTCTTTATACATAACAGACTTAAGAAGTTTTCCGACTGGAAATTGATCCAAATGTTGTTTGTTTCCTCCTGAACTTGTTGTTCTGTAATTACTTTATGTCAAACATATTTTTTTATCTCATGCTTTAAAACGCCAGAGTTTGCATCCATTTAAATCTATCTATATATATGTTTTATAACTTCACACATTTTGTACTCGTACTCATCGTCTTCTGCTTTATCTGGGACCAAGTGGGGGGGCAGCAGTATCAGCAAAGACTCCCCCCCCTCTAAGGCAGAGCCCAGCCTCCCTGCAGAGGAAGCTCATTTCAGCCGCTTGCATCCAGGATCTGGTTCTTTCAGTCCTGATCCAGATTTCATGACGTCACGTGCCTCGATTTATTGGGGGATCTTTGAACCGCTCTTTGTCTGACCTTTGACCCTGAGCCTGTTTGTCTTGGGAGACCCAACCAGGGGCATTTAAGCCCCCGACAGCATGGCCTCTGGGATCATCCGAGCGCTGAAATCCTCCACCACGTTAAGGAGGGGTTCACAGATTTTGTTTTAATATTGATCAGACATGTTGAAATTAACTTATAAATAGGTTCTTTAGAACTGAAGTCTTTTTTATCAAATACTTTCTCTTTTACTTTTACTTGAATAAACATATGAAGTAGTTCAAGTCCTGTTGTTTCAGTAAAGGATCAATAAAGTCTTTTTGACCAGAGTTGAGCTGAATTATTGTGAGCTTTAACGACTCGTTTGTTTGTGGTTTTGTTCGTTTGGCTCCTTCAGGTTGAGTCCTGCAGTTCATTTAAAGTCTGTCCTGACATCTTTATCAGCCTTGAGTTCAATTCTGTTTCACTATCGATTCATTTGAAGGATTCTGTATTTTCAGTTTTATCCATTCGGTCTGATTAGCGATTAGTTTTTATCAGAAGACATCAGAACCAACACCTTTTATGATGCATTCACTTGTAATCGGAAACGGCAGGTGTGCTCCCTGAGTGGTAAGTTGTTGTCATTGAACCAACAACAAGTTACCTCATCTGGGGGAGGGGGGTGTCAGTGGGCCATTGTTCCTGCCCTGTGTGGGAGAGAAGTGCTTTCTGTAAAGCTGATTGGCTGAGGAGGCGTGATGTGGGCGGGTGTTCACCACACAGACCAACAACCGGCCGAGGCAGAGAGCTCCAGAAATGAACCTAAACTGGACAGACTATTTTATTATTTCATGCTTCCTGGGGTCAAAGGTTAAATGTTTCTGTGATGTTTCTCTCATCATCATCATCATCTTCAGTGACTGACAGGTTTCAGTTCATTGTTCTTTAGTTCTTGAACGGAATCACCTTCATAGTTCACGGATCACTTTAACAAACAGAGAGACGTCTGAAACCGTCTGACTCTGTTCACTTTGACTTCAAAGCTCTTTATTTTCCTTTTTGCTTTTCAGGCTCCTACCTATTTGATCATTTATATGATCTGAAATTGAGAAAAGTAATAACTCAGAAAAAAATATAAAAAATGTTTATATATGTATGTAAACATTCATAAATGAAGAAGCCTGAACTAAAATGTTGTTGAGCAATCAGTGAAATCAGGAAATGTTCAGTCAGGCTTCCTCACCTGTTGACAGTGATGTTGGTTCATTGTTCATCAGTGAGCTGCTTTAACCCGTCTGGGACGGTTTGTTTTTTAGAATCACTTTTTAAATAAAATTTCTAAATCTATATTTCATTGTACTAAATTATCTTTTAGTACATTTTTATTTACTATTACCCCTTTCAGTTTCATTTGAATTACTAGTGTGAATTTATAATTTCTTTTAATGGGAGGAGATGTAACTTTGAAGCACAACTGTATAAAGACATACTTTTAGTTTCATGATGGATGTGGGTCACAGAGAATAAATGAAAACCTGTTTTCATACAAGGTTTAATTGTGGAGTCCAGTCTGATTGGTCAATATAGGATTATATTTCAGTTTGCTCACTTCCAAAAATGTCTCACTGCAGCATGTGGTGCATCTCCTCATGTTTATGAAGCTACAGAAAAAATTCCAGGTTCAGACCAGATGTTGCAGAAGCCGTTAGCTTAATGTCAGACACATACTCATAACCAGAGCTAACATACATTCAGAGGGGATTTCCTTTCCCACCCACCACTCTGTGTGTGTGGTTGTTTGTGTGGTTGCAGTGGTGCATTTTAAGCCTCCACTCATTTGTGTGTTTGTCACTGACATTTGGTTTGGCCCAGTCCTCCAGTAACACAGGAAGCATATTTAATATAAACTGGGGGTGGTTACATCTATAAATAAATCTATCTATCTATAAACATATGCATCTCTCTCTCTCTCTCTCTCTCTATATATATATATAAATATATATATATATATAAAAATAAACCATTGCACACTGTCTAGATGGCTGCATGATGCTAAATTACAGAACAAAGTTTTTAAATAAATGTTTTATACATGTCCAAAGTATATAGATATTCAGTTGTGGTTTTGATGCTGATGCCAACCTGAAAGGATTCAGCACCAACAGGAGGAGCAGGGGGGAGTCACGTGAGACGGAGCTCAGGAGTCAGGCTAGCTACCAAAGGCTAGCCTGAGCATTAGCATTAGAGGACCCGGCAACCAGCTGGGAAACCGTACAGGACAAGGGTGGTGAGGATGAGTGCGCCACTTGCTGGCAAGGAGGAATTTAGCTTGTGGCTATCTAACCAGTGGGTAAATGTAACGGCAGCGACAATGTTTCAACCCACAGAGGGCAGCACTGAGATAATCTGGCAAAGCCAGATAAATATCGTGTAGAATTCAAACTGAACTACATGGGTCGATCGGAGGAAGGAATCTGTTCGCAGAATGGAGGGGCAGTTCTTCACTGATTGGGCACCTGCTTCACATATTGAGTTTTTTAACCAATCACAGCAGCAGTAGCAGCTGAGACGTATCACAGCCTTGCAATCACATCCCATCATCTAAAACTAATGCGGCCATGATTGCTGTGCTTCAACAGCCTCTGGTTGATGCATTGATGTCATACAAATCCCCGCATTTCATTGGTCAGAAACATTTGAGTCTCTCTGAGGCTAACATATCTGTTGGCTTCTGGCAACACATTCGTTAGCCTCAATGGTTTTACATCAAGTGCTGCAGAATTGAACCAGTTCACATGAAAATATCTGAATTTGCTCAGAAAAATAAAACTAGAACCTCTGAGGCCCAGTTTATACAGTTTTACTTGAGTTAAAGTAGATCTGGGGTTTAGTAACATGTAAAGCTAGGAAAGGTTTGTGTGAGCGAGACGGTCTACAAACCTTCCCTACTTCTATCAACTGAAATGAGCCAAAAATATGATTGTGAAGCTTGTAGAATAAAACCCCAAATATCCATCCAAGGTTATACAGTTTAAAGGGAACTCAAGAAATGTATGTAGAGCTTTATATTTAGCGTAAGCTAAAATATTTCTCTCTGTTTTTACTCTCGTATTTTGCAAGCCTAAATAATCTGGTTAATTTCAACTGAGCTAAAACTGGAAGAAGTGTGGTCTGGTTTAATATAAAGTAGTAAATAAACAAAAGGTTACGTGTCTTTTTTATAGGCAGGTTTTAACAGCGCGTCGACTTGGGTTTGGAAAAGTTTGTGCACTAAGCTGCAGTAGCATCCAATTAAATAATTTATTAATGCTAACACTCAGTTCCCTTCAATTGATTTAATGACAGATATAGTATGATGAACATATGAGTTTATGCAACCATATATCCAAGTTCTCAATAAGAAGAGCCAGAAAACGTGAGGCTGTGGATACAATCATTTCTGTGCAGATATCTCTCCCTGCTCACTTTACAGTGATTGACGCTTTTTGTCTCTTAGCTTCTTCTGCAACTATGATTGATTACAAAAATCTGCATACAATCAGCTGTAATAAGATTATCTTTATTTCTTTCATTCATATACTTTAACTGGATGACAATCCTATTGAATTTGATTTGTCATTTTATCATGTGGAACTAATCAATTTATACAGACGCTTTTCCCACAACAGAAACTGAAAGAAAAAGCAACTCTGTCACCCTGATTGATGCTCAGCAGTTGAGCCTGACTGTTTGCATGAACTGAAAGCTGAGCAGAGTTTAGCGAAGGTTTCAGCCCCGCTAAGCAAAAAAAGAAAGTCAAGACTTTTCTCTGGTCTATCTTGGACCAAACTAAACCTTGATGCCTAAGGTAAATAATGGGTAATAAGCTTTTCCTGCTTATATGCTTTTAGAAATAAGCTCTATGATACACCGGATTCTGCTGCCTTATAAAGTCAACTGACAGTAAGCTTTGTTTTCTGTCGTCTTTATTCTAAACATTACCCTTGTGAATTTCTGTTTGGTCATAAGTCAAAACAACAGTGAAAAGCCAAGAAAGAAACCCGGGAGCAGGTTTAACAAACTTTTCTGCTGCTTCTCTACAATAACTCACCTGTTACCACATTGAGACAGTAGCTGAGTTTCCATTACAAATATGTGCAAAACTATGTCAATATTTATTATCTATGTCGATATTTATAATCTATGTCGATATTCATGTAATTTAGAAGAAATGCAAAGATCTACAACTGAGTCCGTTTCATTGTTCAAGCGATAAATCTGAATGTAAACACATGGGATATATCCATATTTCAGCCACGGCTCTAGAGGGCGCCGTTTTCCTCAAATTACCTCCATTCTTCTTTGTCTTTTTACGAGGCATTAAGGTCCAGTTGCAGATCATGTGACTCATGTGATGCGAAATAAGTGTCTCCGTTGTGGTTTTGTGAAATAAATGACTTTATATGACTTTATAAAACCACCTCAGTGTAGCATAAAAACTTTTAATCAAGAAACGTATTGCTTGTTTTTAAATTGTCCTGTTTCCATTAAGCTAATTTATTTTCACAATTACAGTTTGTTCATTTTGATGGTTAATGGAAACACACCAACAACTAATCATTGAAAATTATGAAAATTGTGCAAGAATAATCCCTATTCTGACTAATAAAAAAATAAAGCACATAGATTTGGTTTGGTAAACATAAGATATCTCCACTCTTGCTATCTTATGCCTTGATTTTTTGACAATCAGACGGATTTGTTTTTTCTCACAAAAACCTGGCTGCAGCAGGAGGATTATGTTGGTGCAAGTAATTAAACTCCATTTAAAATGTTATATTTCACAATCCCTGAAATACTGGACAAAAAATATGGATATTCTCCATCTTTCAGTCAGATTTATTGGTTGATTGAAGGCAGACGAATTGCTGCTTTTCTTTAAAATAGCTAAACTTTAAAATAGCTTTTCTTTAAAATAGCTTTAAAATAGCTAAACTTTAGCTTTTCACATCTTTGCATTGTTCACACACCATTTCAACCTGGAGAGACTCACAGCAGATTAGAGGGGAATTAAAGAGTTTATTGACACAAAGGAACATAAATATTTTGGAGCAGACGTAGAACTTAGCCTTCCTAATAACGATAAAATAAGCCTATTTCTGAGAAAAGGGATGTTTTCCCCCCCAGGGCCTGGACCCTGGTGAACTGGGGATGAAGGAGGAAGGGAGGTGCCAGGAGAAAGAGGTAGAATGAGGCAGTGAAGGGGTGGAGGGGTGCTGTTGCTTAGTTTGGAGGTAGATAGGATTTAAATGATGCGTGTGCTGCTATTGGCTGCTGAGGAGGCTTGGAGAACAAAGGAGGGTCTGCAGAAGTGGATCTGGATGACGTTGCAGCAGGTAACACCCCATAGTTCAATGACATTACATTTTTAGATCTGTTCTTGGATCACTGAACCGATCTACTGTTAAACATAAAGAAGGATGTTATATTTTAATGTTTATTGTTGGTTTGTTTGTTGTAAACTTTCAGTTAAAGTTGTTTAAAGTAACCAGACGATGGCAGGGATGCAGCACTGGACACGGTTCAGTCCAACTGTTGTCACCTAATTACCTTCTGCTGTGAAACTTAAGGAGCTTCGAATGCAGAAGGAGCTTCATGGTCCTTCAGACTTTGGTTCATATTTGCTTCACGTTTTGTGGTTTTGTCCGATGAAGCTTTTGCTCTTCAGTTGTCAGTTTGTCATGTTCTTTGTGCTGTTTGTATTCTGCTCTGTGATTATTTACTGATGTGTTTGGATTTCTTGATTCTGGTCTCTCTGTTTGTTTTTTCTGTGGTTTTTTGTCTCTGTATTTCTGACCCTTTTCCTCTTCCTGCAGAGGTTCAGGTCTCAGTCCCACTCTTCATCAGCAGTTATTAGCTGTCACTTTTTGTCACTCTTGGTCAGACTGTTCTCCTTCTCAGCCCACTGTGTCGCCTCGTTGACTTTTCCCACTGTGGACTGATGCCTCCTGCACGTTGTCCCCACATCCACCTAGTTGTTGTTTCTCCAATAAATCTCCTAAAAATAGGATTGCATCACTGCTGGTGGTGTCATTGTGACACTCTGACTGTTTAAATGATGTGTGGCAACTGGGAAAAAAGTTTAAAACAAAAGAATCCTAATTATGTCTCCAATGGAGCTCGTGTTATTTTGATAAGCTAAATAAATCAACAGATTTATCTTCTATGAATCCAATAACCTGAGCCCTACATTAAAACATCTGTACACTGAACATGGTCTCAGCCGTGGATAAAAAGCAGCCCTCTGATTCTCATTCTCTCAGTAAACACTCACTCTGTCACTTTAGTGGGAACTAATGACAGAGACATGCTATAAAGTTAAACACACTTGCATTTGATTTCCTCCTTCTCTGTGGTGTTTGCTAATGACAGGCCTCTTGGCTGCCCACACGACATTTAGATCATTTATCTTCCCGACACCCTCCCACACACACACGAGAGCGCGGATGAATAGGATGTCGTATTTCAAATTAAAGACCATAACTGATCTCACATTTTAACCCAGCATGAAATTGCGAAAGATAAAATTAATGGAGAGGATGGGATCAATGAGGTAATCGAAGTAATGGTGGAGATACACATGTTTAATAAGGTTTAATAAGGTTGGATCAGGTCAGATTTGAACAGATTACTGAGTCTGCACGCAGTCGTGTGCAAACTTATAAAAACCCTGCAGACAGGAGCGAACACAGACTGAATGTAAACCAGGGTTTCTGATAATCAGCCTCAGACCACATCGGCTGTGACTCTTCTCCTAAACTTTATCATCAGGTTGACATGTGAAACCAACATCATCCTTTTATGATTCCTATGCATAAAACACTTAAAAACATTAATATCAGGGGGATGTTGGCAGGAAGTGCAGTGAGCTCCACTAGATCTACGTTTCTTCTTCTTCTTCTCTTGTTCTCCACTTTGCATGGCGGTGCTTCTGAAATGTTCCACAGAAAGAATCTTGCATAAAGCTTCCCAGGCTGGGATCCTCTTCCTGTCCTCCATCTTGGCTGCTGGATGCTGGACAGGCTGAGCTCCTGGGTTTTTCTCCTGATTTCTCCTTCTTGCTTTTGTTCTTCTGGTTTCCTTGATCCGATCTTTCCAGCGTTTTGCTTCCAGTTCTGTTCTGGCTTTGTTTCTTTTCTGTCTCCTCAGTTCGATCGCGTTCAGCTGCTGCTTTTCTTGTTTTGTTTTATTGCCACTGATCTTCTAAGTCATCTGTGTGACCTTTGTATTGCTCATTTCCAACCCCCTCATGCCTCAGTTTTCTTTCATTCTTGGTTTCATGCCTGCTTTCTAACCCTTTCTAACGCCTCCATCCAATGACTAGGAGGAGTTATTAATTAAATTTAGCTCTGCTCATAATAATGTATTATATCAAGTCTACAAGCACAAAACTATTTAAAAAATTTACTGAACAAAAAAAAATCCTAAATAAAAGAATCACTCTATAACAAAGAGATTGTTTTGTTTATGCTGCAATAAATTAATGTGTTTAAAGCTTTGGGTTCGGCTTCCCTTCTCGATAATCAATAGATAATAATGATTAGCTGTACAGCAATGAAAGGAGGAACCTGCTGAATGTTTCCACTGGTTGTTTATCAGCTGCTTTGGTTCTGAGCTCCTGCTTCTTCAAGTTACTCAGACTCTCTGTAAGCTGCAGCTCTGCAGTCCTTACTTTGAGTTTGGCTTCAAGTCAGAACCAAACAGGACTTTAAACCCAAACATGCTGAAGGAAGGACATATTTGGAGTATTTTGGCAAAAATGTGTCTTTGATCATTAGACTTTGTGGGAGTGGGGACCCACCGGGGTTCCTGACCCATACAGTGGGGGGAGAAGAGTCATTGTGATATGATACCTGGCATATGGAGGGCGAAATATACCGAAATATGCAGGAAATACATAAATATGAATATATTGGACATTAATTTACGTCACTCATGATTTAACCATTAAATATACAATAAAATCGTAAAAAACACAATTAGATAAAAAAAAAATAGGTTTAAAAAGATGAATCAAATAATGAAATGTCCATAGAAATAAATGTATTTAAAAATGAACTAAATTACTTCACTTTATATGTATAAATAAATTTAGAATAAAGTAATTGTCTGTATTTTTATGGGTCCTTTAGTTATATTTGGGGTCAGACGCTGTTTAGGAACTTCTTTATTACTCCGTCAGTGATCCTCTTCAAACCGTTCACATACATTAAGCAGAGAGTCACAAGGTCAAAGGTCACATGACTCAGACTGAGCCAGTGGGCATCATTACACCAAAACACACACACAATAACTGTGACCCCTGACCCCAACCATTACAGGTAAACTCAATTCACATCTTAGTCCTAAATGGGACCCCTGACCCTAAAACAGCATTTCCCCGTATGGGTCCAGGCATCGGGCCCCAAAAGGAGCAGTCAGGGCCTCAAGGAGCAGTCGGGGCCCCAAGGAGCAGTCAGGGCCTCAAGGAGCAGTCGGGGCCACAACAGGAGCAGTCAGGGCCTCAAGGAGCAGTCGGGGCCCCAAGGAGCAGTCGGGGCCCCAAGGAGCAGTCGGGGCCACAAGGAGCAGTCAGGGCCCCAACAGGAGCAGTCGGGACCCCAACATGTTATTTTCCAGGAAATGGGCCCAATTATGTATTTAAAAAATATATTAAATATGTAATTATATTAAAAACAGGAGCAGAGTGCCCTCTTGGGGCCTGAAGTGGAGCAGATTGACCCATATGATGCGAATCAATGTTTAATTGAAGCCTTTGGAGGTTGGAGGTCATTAAAACCACCAGAAAAGAGGAAACAAGTGAAGATGTAAAGCTGCTATTTAACATCAGTCACTTCTTCTGCTCCATAGATGGTTTCATTAGACAGAAGGCAGCAGTATGATGAATGGATCGCAGGCTAATGGCTGAACTTGTAGCATGTTTGGAACGTACAGAAAGTAGCAGGTCTGCTGGACTCTGGGACCTCATGTCACTCTGTGACTGCTGGTAGTAAATTAAATAACGATTAGCTGGAGCCATTTGTTAGCCTGGATGACACCTGAGCAGCTCCTGGAATGGCTGGGAAGATGGATGGAGTGCCCCACAAGTAAGGAGTCAACAGGTGAAGATTAACTGGCTTTAATGAGCCTATTTGCCTAATGTGTTTTCATTCTCCCTTTCTTTCCTGTCTTCTGTCCCCTTAAGAAAACAGGAAAAATCATGCAGAGACATCAAACCGATGGAGGTGGAGTGTATAAAGTCCACATTAGGATTTTAGTGCTGGATATAAATCAGTTTTAATTCCATTTTTTCTTTAGCTGCTCATCAGCAATGAGTTGATCAGTTTCTGTTTTTCTTGTTATTCCTTATTACTGGAAATCATCTTTCTTCATTACAGGGACATGTTGGTTCTGTTGTCCATATCAAACCGTATTGATCCAGTTGGGTGTAAACAAGCCTGTTCTGTGAAACGGCCTCTAGATGAAATCGACATTCTGAAACCGCTGCTTGGTTTATTTTGTTGGTTTCTCTGAGCACTGCTCCGTTCTTCCTTTACGTTGTAGAATAAATGCCTTGTTAGTGATCAGGGTTTGGAAATAACCCGTCCAGAAAGCTAAGATCTCTTCTTTCTCTTATAGATACTGACCATGAATGGACTCGGTCCTGCAGCTTTCCCATGCATCCCTGCTCCAAACACGTCCACGGTTTTTCAGGTCTCCCAACCTCTTGTTCTCTATGAGTTCACTGAAAGGGTGTTTATATGTAAAATGCTAAAAAGAGAATAAAATGAGACTGAATTAATCAACTGAGTGAAATAGATCAGCTGCTACTTTCTGTTCAGCATCTATAAATAAAAACACAGCTGATTGTTTCTGATTATGTCTCTAAATGTGTTTCCGCCGTCAGAAGGACGACCGGCTTCTTTATTGTGTCTGTTACCTCTCTGTCAATCAGCGGCGGCCATGCATCCATATCACGAGCGAGAAAAGGCTCATTGTCTTAGTTTAAGTCAGATTTCACAGCTTTCAGTCACTCAGACTGGATATTAGACCTTCAGCGTTTCTGCATCAAGACACTTGGACCTTCACTTATTCAATTCAGTTCAAACCCAAACAATACTTTATTCATCCCAAAAGGCTAATTAAATGTTGCAGCAACTCATGTTTTGTTTCCTCTTAACCAGCTGTCATAGGTGTTAATGCTGTGAGCAGGAAGGATCTTCTGTATCTGTCTGTCTTGCAGCAGCTCTGAAGAAGCCTCTGACAGAAAACTGACTGTTTCTGTGATGTCAGCAGCTGAACTGTACCTTAAAGCACCTCATTTTTTAATTGGATGTGATCGTCAACCATGGAGAGAAATTAGTTTACGTATCATTGAAAGTAAAGAACGAGAAAGGAAATTTAAAGAAAATGGGTTTTTCGAGTTTTGAACTAAAAAACTTTTCAGTAAACAGCAGTTTATCTGTAAGGAGTAAGAAGAAGTTGTTTGTAAATGTTATTTTTTAAATATTTCTCAAATATTTTTTTCTGATTTTATTCTTTATTATGTATTTTGTTTTTACAGATTTCACCAACTTCCTGGTGGTTTGTGTGTCACTCAGTAGAAAAGCTGTTGCTAACACTGCGTAGAGCAGACTCCTTTTCTTTGCATAAAACCACCCGGATGTGGTGGTGAAATCTGAAAAACACCACCAGTTCATTAAAACTCCCCTGCAAAAATTAAGACAACTTCAAAAAAAGGAAAAAAAGATATGAAGACAACTAAATATAGAGGTA
Source organism: Jordanella pulchra (assembly GCA_034780135.1). NCBI lineage: Eukaryota > Metazoa > Chordata > Actinopteri > Cyprinodontiformes > Cyprinodontidae > Jordanella > Jordanella pulchra. Next base: position 1,597 of record JAUZNJ010120337.1, on the reverse strand, counting down.
AAATTTATGGAAATAAAACCTTTGAAATGTTAAAAAAAGAGAAATTTGGACACAGCAATTCTAAAAAAATAAAACAGCAAAATAAACATGTAGAACACATTATAAAACGCTCTTGGATTTATTTTTTCGATTGATAAGTTTTTACTTGTCAATCGAAAGTTTTTTGAGACATATTATGTTCAAGATGTTCTTTTTGAAACTTGTTTTTTTGCTTTGAATAATATTGGAAATTCTTTTCTCCATAGCCAACAGTCTGTATCAGCAGAAGATGCTCAGCTTCTTGGTGCGTGCACGTGTGTGGATGCTGTAGTTGCTCCTTAAACGCGGCCGACTCTCAGCATTTGTCATCGGTGTCTAATGATGCTGTCTGGAGAGAGAAGCTTTTTTTCTCTTTCAAGTTTTTATTGCTGTAACAAGACATTAGCATTAATGTTTTCTGATAATGGTGCAGGAGTCAAATGTCAATGGTGGAGCCCAGCTCGGTCTAATGACTGAGACATGGGATCGCTTTAATGAATGCAAACCAATTAACTGTGACCTCCTGATCTTTGGCTGCTCCCAGGTGAGCCTGCAGACATGAGGCAGATGATAAATGAAAGATTCATTGTAAAATTACAAAGCTGCCACAAAAAGAGAGTTTGATCTGATGGGATGAATCCTGGCTCCCCCTGGGACCAGAGTCTGGGAATCAGTTTGGAATGATTAACTATAAAAATAAACATAATACAACAAACACCGGCTTTATTTGGAGAAGATAATGGATAAGCTGGACCTGAAATAAGAGCTATGGTTCGGTTGGTCTTTGGTGTATTTCAGCCAAGAGATTAATGCAGAGGATTATAAATAGAGGTTATAATAGTGAGCAATGAGTGTTAATGTTTCTGACAACCACTGGGGTTTAGGGGCAGCATAGAACTGGTTTAGTGAATTAATGAAATGCTTTTCCACCATTAAAACCACTTAGAAACAGTCTGTGTTGTTTTCAGGAAGTTATAATGTCGACATTCACTTCAGAAGCGGTTCTGATATAAAGACAATCCGGTTTACCAGCTGTACATAAATACAGCAATTTCCTGCTAGGAAACGACTCTCAGATGGTTCCTATCAACTTAACAGTTTGGTCAGGTTTGTCTTACGGTAACAGATTGGGTCTGGTTCCTATCTTGGTAACAGGTTTTGTCGGGTTCATCTTAAGGTAACGGGTTGGTCGGGTTCGTCTCACAGTAACGGTTGGGTCGGGTTCGTCTCATGGTAACAGGTTTTGTCGGGTTCATCTTAAGGTAACGGTTTGGTCGGGTTCATCTTACGGTAACGGTTTGGTCGGGTTCGTCTCACGGTAAAGGGTTGGTCGGGTTCCTGTTACGGTAACGGTTTGGTCAGATTCGTGTTATGGTAACGGTTTGGTCAGGTTCGTCTTACGGTAATGGGTTGGGTCGGGTTCGTCTTACGGTAACGGTTTGGTCGGGTTCTTCTTACGGTAACGGTTTGGTCAGGTTCTTCTCACGGTAACAGGTTGGGTCTGGTTCTTCTTACAGTGACGGTTTGGTCTGGTTCTTCTTACGGTAACGGTTTGGTCAGATTCGTGTTACGGTAACGG
>JAUZNJ010120326.1:0-19190 GCA_034780135.1 Jordanella pulchra | reverse complement strand
AGGGCAGGGAAGGAAGGGAGGGAAGGAGTGAGGGAGGGAAGGAGGGAGGGAGGAAGGGAGGGAAGGAGTGAGGGAGGAAAAATGAATGAACAGAAGAAGAGGTATGCAAGAAGGAAAGGTAACAAGACATGACGGAAAGAAGGAAGGAAGGAAAGGAAGAGGGGAGGGAGGGAGGAAGGAAGGAAAGGGGGGAGGAGCCAAGGAAGGAAGGAAAGAAAGAAAGGAAGGAAGGGAGGAAGGAAGGAAGGGAGGGAGGAAGGAAGGACGGATAAAGGCAAGGAGATAATGAAGGACTGAAAGATGCAACAGGTAGAGAGGCGGGACGGAAGGATAAAGTAAAAGTGGACGAACATCCAGAGCAGCTAAAACATTTATTGATCAACTGGTTGTTTCAGCTCAAACCATTTGTTTACATCAACAGTGGTGATAATCCAGGCCCAGTGATTAATAAACCAGTAGAGACCAGTTCCAGCTCCACAACACTGACTGAAGCAGGATGGAGGAAAGCAGGCAGGGTTTTACTGTCTGGACCTGGATTCTCTGCATCATCGCTACACCTCAACTAAGAGACAGAATGAGGAGCAAAAGAGGAGACAAGCATGAGGTCAAAAACAAAGATGTCTGACCCTCACAGACCTCTGTTTTTCTCCTCTGTCCTCCACTCGTTATCTGTATTAGTGGCTCCTGTTGGAACTGGTTATCCATCTAATACACTCCTGCCCGCAGTCTCAAACAGTCAGACTCCAAACTCAGCCAACCAACCAAAGAGCTGCTGAAGGACAGCAGGAAGAAAACTGTAGACCTGAAGCAGGCTGAGAGACTGAATCTACAACAGGAGAGAGAAAGTCTGGGAGGAGAGCAGATAAAACCATCCATAATCTGCCTCCATGTGGAGCCTCATGGAAGATCTCATCCTGTGGGGTTAAACTGATCCACAGGGACCAACAGGGAGGGACCTGATGGATGAGCTGCACAGAGCTGAGACCAAAGCAACAAAGGCTGCCATCAGTAACTCACTGCGATCAGAGCAGCTCGGATCCTGCAGGTCTGCTGAAGACAGAACATGTCCAGACCCGCCCGAGGATCACCAGAGAGCATCTGGGTGATCCAGAGGAGAACATCGTGTGTTCAGAAGGAACAGAAACAGAACTTTCTGGTAAAAACTCAACTGCTTGTTTGGAGGAAGAAGGACGCTGAGCTGAAGCCCAGGAGCAGGTGGAGGCAGCAGCTTTACCAACAGGGTGGTGGGTTGAACCCTCGTTATTGAGCTAAGAATTATTTAGCACCATAATTTACCGATAAAATCTTTATAAATCCTCCCAAGTGATTTCTAGGTTATTTATTTCTCATGTTGCAGTGAACAAACCTCATCTTTTTAAGAAGGTAAACTCCCACATTCACACACTGAATTGGTTCCATCTTACAATAAACATCAAATGCTAAATGGATCATTTATTAACGATTAACAGATGATTCATTTATAAACAGCAGGTAAACCATTAAAAGAGGTTAATAGATCATTTATTCCTCCGATGTTCATGTTAAAGCTAAACCAACAGTGAACGGCAACATGATCTACTTAGCTTTTATTAATGGTTTAGACTATAAATGATGATCAAACATTAATCAGCTGTTAACTGCGTCTTTACCCTTTACTGTAAAGTGTTGCCATCGTTCTTTGTCCCACTGTAGCTTTGACACAGAGGAACAGAAAGAACGTCTAAGAACCAGACTTGAATGGTTAAATGATCTAAAGCTGCTCTTGGTTTTCACCTAGAAACGAGCTCACTGGGTGCAGATCAGCGCCATTCGTTGAACTCACTGCCATTAGAGGAAAGTCAGACCTCAGGTTTCCGTCATTAACGGTTCCTCTAACTGAAAGGCTGCGGCTGAAGGGGGCGGGGCTTAACTCACATGGGCCTGCTAGGGATGTCCGAGGGGTCGCTGCAGAAGGGCTCCTGGAACGTGGCCTCTGACATCTCCAGGTCCATCAGCGTGCTGAGGATCTCCTCCCGACTCGGAGGGGACATGAGCGGCTTGAGGACGTGGGCTCCGCCCGCGGCCCCCCGGTGCAGCTGGCCCCCCCTCACCTGGGACAGCGAGCTGATGGAGTGCGGGGAGCTGCTGGGCGTGGTGGACGTCAGCCCGTCGATGCTCTCCAGGAGCTCGCTGGTTGGGGAGCCCTCCTGGTCGACGAACGACACCGAGCTCAGAGACAGAGGGATGACGGGGTCGAAGGCGGAGAAGAGGAGCTCCTTCCTCTCACAGTGGAAGTCCTGGAAAGGACTGAGGATGTGAGGTTTGCACAGAGACAGGTCCCAGTCCCTCAGCGAGGCGACGTCGGCTGCAGGCTCTCCGCTCCCAGATCTGTCGAAGAGTTCGGGGCTGGCAGCCCTGGCGCCGCACGCATCCGAGCCTCCGTCGGTTGGTCCCTGAGGAACATCCTCCTCACGCTGCGTCTGAGCAGGCGGCGCCTCCTGACAGACGTCACTGAGGAACTTGACGGGGAGGTTTTTATCGGTCAAAACGAACTGACTGCCGCTGTAGGGGCTGGAGAACTCTGCCTGGTGGATGGTGTTGATGTCGAAGCTGTAGGCCGGCGGCAGCTCGGGGGACAGGCTGTCCTCGATGAAGTTGCAGCTGGCGAGGCTCGGAGCGGAGGAGAACAGAGGGCAGCCGTCGGACGTGCTGCTGTCCTGCTTCACCGGCTGCTCTGGCTGGGTGCTGCAGGTTCGGCTCCTCTTGGTTCTGGGCTTTTTCTCTTTGGAAGCGGCCGGTTTCAGGGTGCGGGGTTTCCGAGGAGCGGCGGCAGGGGTCCTAATGGGTTTGGCGTTTTTGGCCGAGGGGTTGAGCAGCACCGCGGCCTGAGCGATGGCAGCGGCGTGTCTGTCTGTGCCGACCACCTGTAGCGGGAGCGCCTGGCCCTGCTGCCTCTTCTGGAGGAGTTGCTTCAGCACAGCCAGGCCAGAGGAGGCCTCAGGGACAGCGGGGACCTCCCCGTTTATAGGAGAACCTCGATCTCTCTGGGCGTCTTCAGGCTGAGGAGCAGCGCAGTCCTCTGGGAAGGACTCAGCTTTCACCACGGCGGTCTGACAGGCCTGCTGCTTCACCTCCACAGGAGCCAGCACGGCTTGGTTCACCTCCATGATGGAGGTCTCACAGTCCTCCACCTTCGGTTCGATGAAGCGGGTCGACGAGCCGCCGGGGCTGGAGTGGTTGGGGCCTGGCGGCTGCTGACATGCAGGAACTTCCTGCTGGGAGTCTGCTGGACATAGAGGGCTGGTCTTCTTCTTGCGGGACCTTCGGGGATGCTGAGACGTTGCAGGACTTTCAGCTCCATCTTTGGCTTTCTTTCTCTGCCTCGGAGGAGCGGCGTTTCTTCTTCTGGGCTTCTGCACTCTGGGCTCCTGTGCCTCTGAGGACTTAGCGGAGCCGCTTGCCCTCCGTTTAGAGTCTGCGGACCTCTTAGCTTTGGCTGCTCGGCCTCGTTTGGTCGCAGACGGCTGAGGAGCAGAACTAAGACACGGGTCACTGAGCGGATCCATCAGCTGCTCCGAGCGGCTCTGGAAAGGCTCGCTGGGGGACCAGCACCGTGGGGGCGTGGATTCTGCGGGGCTCGAGGATCGGTCTGACAGATAGCCCAGTTCCACCATGACGTCAGCGAACTCTCGCTCGGTGTCGTCTGTGAGCTCGCTGTACGACGGCAGAGGCGGAGGCAGAGAGGGCAGAACCGGCCGCCTCTGGCGGCCTTTGCTCCGTCTCATCCTTCCTCGTTTGCTCCCAGGCGTTTTGGGGGAGCTGCTCATCACTTTCTTACTCGCGTTGTTGACCCTTGGTTTCCGTCTGGGTGTTTTTTTGGCTTTGGGCTCTTTGATGGGAAACCTGACAGCTGTGGACTCTGGGACTTTGGGCCAGAAACTCTTCAGAGGAGCCAGTTTATTGTACCGCTCCATTCTGTCAGGAGTCAGAACGACCAGCTGTTCCTCGGCGCTCACTTTGGACATTTTCACCAGCATGTTCTTCTGTCCTTTGAAGCGGTTGATTATGATGTATTTGATGATGATGGGAGGCTCTCTCTTGCGTCTCTTGTGCTGTTTGGTCTCCTGCCACCCGGGGACCCTGCTTGTCTTTTTGGGGGCGTCCTCGTCTCCTTCCAGGGTCATTTTCCGTTTAGCCCTCAGTGTGTATTTACTCCCTGGCAGTGCTGCTGGTTCAGTGCCGCTAACTTTAGCTGATGAAGGCGGGTGGAGGCTCAGACTCTCCTGGGTCGTGTCTTTGGCTTCTTCACAGCCGGAGGACTCGGCGGTGAGGTCGGAGGCAACGGCCTCCGGTTCTATCGGCTCAACCACAGGCTTCTTCTCAGAATCCGACTCCTCGTTTACGACGGGCTCAACTTCTTTATGTGCCTCAGTCTGTGGGTTTGGCTGATCCTCTGAAACCGGCCCGTCTGCCTCCGGCGCTGTGGAGGAGAGCTCGCTGCTAACCGGGTCGTCAGAGGTCGGGCTCTGACCCGTCAACGCTTTGCTCCGGAGTGCCGCCATTCCTAACCTCTTCTTAGGAAGTTTCAGCTTCAGCTTGCAGGGCGCGGTCGGCTCTGGCTTACAGCAGGCGTCCGCCGGCTTCTTGTTCCCCGTTTTCTTCCTGTTGAGGCAGTTGGAGAGGATGACGCTGGGGAAGAACTTGTAGTGCGCCTCCTGCTGCGCCACGATAGTCCGCTCGGTTTTATTTTCCTGGTAGTCTTCGTATCTGATTTTGAGTTCCCCCACATCTCCTTCCTCGCTCTCCGGCGGCATCTCCTCCTCCCTGTGATCCCTGAACTCGCCGTCCTTCATGAGCGACGGCGTTGAGGTGATGCTCCTCAGGATTGGGCTTTTCCTCTCCTTAGTGCTCAGCTCCAGCTCCGTCTTGGCAGAGCAGGTTCTGAGGTCCGGGTAGCAGAGGGAGATGGTGCTGTGTTTCTGGAAAATAGACAAGCGGTTGGCCTCCACCGTCTCCAGGCTGCTGTACAGCTTCCTGTTTTTAGACACCTTTCCACCGGGGAAGGGGAATCCTTCCAGATCAGGCTTATCTGTGGGTTTGGAGCTCTTCTTGTTGCATGCATATAAAGGCCGGATGTCCTCTGTGTCCATGCAAATAGGAGACACCTCAGAGTGGGTGGGGATTTTGCGAGGAATCGGGTGTTTTACTGGTAAGATGTAGGGGATTTCTTTATTGACCCTGAGACCTGCTGAACAGCCACTGGCTCCTTCCTGGCTGCTTTTCAACTGAAACGGGTTTTCAAGTTGTTCCTCGGAGTCCAACCCGCGGCCTGGCCGGTGCTCAGGGTGTTTGCACAACAGGATCTTAGCAGATGAAGGCGGCTCCAGGTGGACGGTCTCTCCTGTGCAGGGATTGGTTTTTCCCAACAGCTTCTCTGTGACTGTAAGTGAGGACTGAGACATGGAGCCGGTGTCTGTTAGGGAGGAATCTAGGAGAAGAAAAAAGGTGGAATTAGTTTGAGGGAAACACAGAAACAGACTGGAAGTGGAGCCTGACCTCAGAGCGGTTGTGTCTTCTCTAAAAACTGAAAACAGATGCTGCTCTATCAGGTTACGATCAGCACAGTTCCTCCTCCAGCTTCAGCCGCTGTGGGAAGGTTTCCCACACGCTTTAGAAGTGGCTTCACCAGGTCAGACATGGACGCTGGTCCAGGAGGCGTGGCCTAAAAGCCTCCACTCTGCAGCTTACTACATGCTCCACAGGAAGTGAGATGTTCTGCGGATCGATAAAAGCTGTGCGGTTGGATTATTTCAGGTGTGGAAATCTGTATCTGTTTAAAACGGGTAGTTTAATGGACCGGCTGGAGTTATACTAAATGTATGATATCTACTGGTGCTGCAGAGGTTTCATTTAGCCTGTGTGACGTTAGCTTCAGTGGACGACGCAACGTCTCGCGGAGCACAAATACTTGAAGGTAAAACAAACCTTTTTTTCCTTCTTTCCACTTGGAGAACAACAACACATTTTTCTGATAATCTAAGGTGCTGATATTAGGGAGCATATTTACAGAAATACAGAGATAAATATCTCTATTAGTGCGTTTAAACTCTATGCCTGCGATCAAACTGAACGTTTGTCAGGACTAATGTGTTGCTCTAAGTTCACTCTACATACCCGGATAAAAGCTGGAAATAGAACCAGTCCTGGTGGATAACTGGAACCTCTTTGGTTCAAATCAACGTGTCGGAGCTCAGCTGAAGGCCAAGTGAAGTTTGGAGTTTTCAACAAAGCAAGAACTGCTTTAAAAGTACATAAAGTAGTAAATTTGAAGATGAATGAGAATCATTGAATCATTTAAATCAGAGGTGTTTTTTCCTCTTATTATAAGCGTAAATTAGATCCTTAAATCAATGGGAAATACATGCATTTCCTGTAGTTCAGCTATCATCTGTGCAGTGATCTCTGTACCCACTCTATCATAACTCCACTGACACTTCACCGAGGAGTCTGAACCCCCGAGCCGCATGCTCTCACTGTCTGCAGAGGCAGCCTGCAGGCCTCGGTGATGGACTTCAGGTGAGACGTGAAGCGACTGCAACACGTGAGCCAGAGATTTCTCACCGCTGCTTTCATCCGCCGCCCCATCCAGCTGCGGGATGGACAGGTTAGCAAACAGCGAATGACTGCCGCTCCACTCCATGTCCTCGTCGGAGGACTCCTGCTGCTCGTCGCTGAAGCCGTCCTCTGCCTCCCTGCTTCCAGGCCTGTGGAGACAGTTAGAGTGAAATGATGCATGGAGACAGTTTCAACTCTCTTATTATACCACATCTGTTGTCTTCATAAACACAGAAATACAAAGCTGGCAATGATTGTTTCATTTAAACTGAAACAATGCGGTTAAGGTAGATTTGTAACTTTCCAACTGGAAAGAGGTTTTCTTTGTAGGAAAACCAGCCGTCTGCACAAAGTCTCCGAGTTTGCAGCAACCTGCATCCTGCAGGAAGAGCCTCAGCACTGGAGGCTGAGCTTTGAACGTTCCCTCCCCAGGTAGAGAAAAAGACTCGCCTCAGCGGGTCGGGTCTCCCATGATGCTCGCTGTCCCACCGCTGAGACATGATCACACTGAGCTCTGCCTCTTCCTTTTCCAGCTCCGGCCCAGCTTCCTCTTCATCACTGTTACAGTGGTAGGCAGCTGCACCGGGGAGCGAATGAGCCTGGGAGGCCTGCCTGAGGGGGGTCCGGTGGAAGCCGTCATCCTCCAGGCCTGCCAGCAGATCAATGAGGGCGTGATCTTGGTTGCTTTCTGCAGAGACAAGGAGACGGTCTTCAGAGACTGAAATACAGAGGTTGTTTGGTTGTAGTTGGATTAAAAGACACACAGTGTTTGGAACGCTGACTATGAAGAGAACAGCGCTGCAACTGAAAACAAACGTGAGCTTCAGGGTTTCCTTCTCTTGCCGTTTTCTTTGATACGAGAACTAAGGATCTCCTGAGTCATTTTAAAAGCTTCAGTTGTTTGTTTTTAAGCAAACTCCTAAACACACAATCAGTCAATGCAGAGGAACATCACAGCACTCCATCCATGATGGCTGAATAGCTGATTGATTTAGTCTTTTAACCGAGGCTCAGTGGATGCAGACCAGCAGAGGGCAATCAGAGCAACGTTGAGTTAATGCTAAACAACTCGCTGCATCACAGCCTGCATAGATCATTTGAACCAGTTTAAAGAAGCTTCTCAGCTCTGAGCAGCAGGTTAGGTGGCGTACCCAACAGGGGGGAGTGGTTGGACGTCTGTGAGAGTGGGAGAAAAGTCTGACTGCTTTCCAGAAGACTTAGGATGGCCTCTTCATCAACGACCGCCTCCTCTGGGACTGTTCCACTGCTCCTCACCGAGTCTGAGAACAGAAACACCGTTACCAAAGAAAAACCACTGCAGATGGCTGGATGGAGACGGTATCAGCTGCCTATTTATCTTTCTCTGTGTATCTTTTCCTCCTATGAAGCTGCTCTTTGCTCACCTGGCTGGGAGTCCCTGTGCTCCTGCACAGCATTAGCAGCGGTACAGATCAGCCCGTCTGAGATCTGCTGGTCGGGATGCAGGCTGAGTTCTGCCGAGAAACTCTCCAACTCATCATCCGTCGGCAAATCCTGGGTTCTGAATAAACACAAACAAAAACATGAAGACTTTCTCCAAGACTTTCTGACAAGACGTCAGATGAAAACCTTTAGCTCCAGAGATGCAGCGTCGGGCTTTGTACCGACCAACACAGCTTTCATCATTCGTTAAAATGCTAATTTATGCTTAGAAGGATTACGACCGATATGGAGGGCAAAGGAGCTGCAGGATGCCTTGATAGTTTGGAATCTAAAGAAATAATGAAGGAATAACCAGATGATACCATTAATGGATAAAATCTTGTCATTTTAACAATACAAACAGAAACCTGTTCCAGCTCCTCCCAGCGTTTCTACTAGAGATCGACCCACACGGGTTTTTAAAGCCGATGATGACGTCAGTCTAAGATTTCATGATTTTTAAAGCTAAGAGAGGCCTCAGTTTTTGTCTTCCTTCATTCACATTTATAAAAACTTAAGGATTGAAATCGGCTCCATTATTGTTAAACATCGTTGTTTTCTCAGATTTTTTTATTTCGAAAGGTTTAGCTTTTTTTTCTAATTTCTCTTTTTCAGATCAGCTTTTACAAATGGCATTCATAGAACATTTTGATTGGTCGAGTGTTTGTTCTGTGCTTAAAGTGAAGAGAATATGATCTGTGAAAAGCAAAAAGAACTCCATTTGTAAAATCTTGGAGAATAAAATGAAAATACATTATCAACAAAAATGAAGTATGAAAAATAAAATACAGAAAAGAATAACTTGCAAAAACTAAATCTAGAAAATAAACACCAAGTTACTCTTGAAACCCTTTTTCCAAATTTCCAAACCTGTTCTTTACTTACAACAAATATGGAACAAAACTAAGTCCATAGTTGTAATTATTTCAGGGGATTTGCTTTAAGCTTTGATGCCTTTAATGGATAAAAAGACAAAGAAAATCTGAGTACTGACCCTCAGAACACTGATCAGAACCAATCCAGGGCCAAGTTGCATCAACCGGTCTCTATGAGAATCGTTGCTTAAAAAAACCCAAAAGGTTTAAACATGATCTATATGTTGGCGTCTGATTTCTCCTAAGTGGAGCGATTTGTACGCGCTGACAGTGATCTAAGCTGCAGAGTCTGTTCGGCTGCGACCGCTCTGTTACCGGCCTCCTACTGTCATGTTTTATCATTGGTCCTAATGAGGGGAAGTGCTCTGTTTCATGTGGGAGGGCTGCACAGCTCAGAGTTCCTGTTGTCTGATGATCTGTATGTGTGGCGTGCATACGGGCGAGCGACGCTGTCTGTTTGAGCGTCCGTGCAGATGAGGGGAATATGAATGGAAACCAGGCAAGCAGCCAGCGGGGCTTTGTTTCCCTCCAGATTGCTCTGAGCGACAAGCTGCCAACGGTGCTGCTCCTCCGCTCTGCCCAACAACTCGCCGCTCAGTCACTAAAACAAAGACTAGAGAACGGCTGTCTCTCACATGCACAACTAGTTGCAGTGGTCTGCCTGTATAACTGTTATGGTTAGCTGCTGCTGCAGTCTGAAGGCAGGTTTTTAAAACCTTACAGGTTGCAGGTTTAAATCCCACACTGAAGGGCTCAGGATCAGTATGAAAAGTCCTGCAGCTACTGATCTGAACCTGCTAAATCGAACGTCCGTCTGAGGGATAAAACTGATGAGATCTGTGGCAAACGACTGGAGGGCTGCTGAGGGACGGACGGGTGAACCCCCAGCTGCACGGAGGACTACGGAGGGAAATTTGTTCCATTATTGCTGCAAAGAAAACATTGTTTAAATGGAAACTTGGAGAGAAAAAAAAAAGCAATCCAAAAATCAAAGTTTGAAAAACCTCTTAACCAAAAAAAAGGTTTTGACAGAGTTTTTGCTGTTTTTATCCTAAATAAATGTATTTTTTACATTTAACTCTTTAAACTTTTAGAATCGTTTTGCACTTCTTTGTTTAGAATGAAGTTTTACATTTTATTTTATTTTCAAATGGACTTTGTTATATCAAATTCTCTTCACTTCAGCCCAATACAAACGCTCACCTAACGCTGACCAATCAGAATGTTGCTACTAAGGTCCAGCAGACCAATAGGAATGAGTCTCCACTCCTCCCACTAGAGGAAAATCCTCCAGAAGTTAAGAAACATCATTTGAAAATAATGTTAAACTTGAGAAAAAATGTAATAAATTCAATCTGAATAAACGGCAAAGTTAACTTTTGTGTAGAACCTTTTTTTCAACTTTCATTTCTGGATTACGACATTTTTAATTTCAGTTTACAAAACGTGTAAAAATCCCGTCCATATCAGAGAGAATAAATGTTGATTGAGGGGAATAATTAGGCCATAAGTTACCTGAAGGGGGACTCAACGAGACAAACGATGGCAGAAAATCTAGAGATGAACCAACAGGCTGCCTGGAAATTTAGCCTGATTCATCAGAAACCTGCTCATTCAACCTGGATGCAACCAATGAAGCGGTGCCAGCTTCTGATGTCTGCACTCCTCTGTGTGAAAGTCGTCACTCAGGGAAGACTGACAGTCGTTTCCAGTACTGGTGACAGCAGCACAGAGAAGCTGCATTTTAGAAAACAAGCTCTTTTCTGCAGACCAACAGGAAGTGGCTGCTATTAGCAAACAGCTTCAGAAAAGTCTTATGGGTTTGGACCTCAAGAACAGAAAACTGAAGTCAGAGAGATGTAGAGAGAATTTTCATGCCACTGATTGTTATTCTGAGACTTTGTTATGAGGAAAAGGCTCCAGAGAGTCGGCTAGCGTGAGCCACAGTCTGCCTCTTAATTAGTCTGTTGCTTAATGACTTTAGAGGCGGCGAGGGAGGGACCCCAGCAGCGTCTGGAGATCGCTACGGTGATTAACACATTTCAACAACTAAGACACACCCCTTTTCCCTCCAGCGCCGGTTTGGAGAGAAGGAAGCTAAACGGCTCCAAATAGTTTGGAACAGCTTTGGTTGCAACGACACCAGAGTAATGAATCAAACCAAGATGGAAAACGTGATGCGACTGCTTCCGTTCAGGTTAGAGAAAGGAGCTATTCTCCTGCTGAAAACTGAATGTTAATCAGAACCTTTATGATCTGGACTGATAGACGTGAACAGTAAGGTTTTGCACTGATTACTGTCCCTTCAGAGGTTTTACTCCCCCTAAAATAAAATGGTGGGCTGGTGGATCAGTCAGCTCAGGTATTTAGCCTCCACTCCGCTGCTTTACAGCATACGCTTGATGACATCACCATCCTACAGACCACATGTTTGGCAGCGGATGCTTTTTAAAGAGCAGATCTTCTAGCTTTTGGTGACAAACATCTGAACACTGTGACAGTTATACAACTTACATTGCAAAACTCCCAAGTCCTTTTTCTTGAAAAAAACATTTTTTCGTTTGTGTTGAGCAGGTTAGAAAAAAAACTCCATTATTTAATTTCAAGGGCATAACTTCTATTTATCTTAATTTAAGGGAAGAAAAGCTATACTGGTAGATCATCTTATTCAGCTGCTGAAATTAAGGGTAAATACTCTGCAAAGTATGAAATGATTTTCTGAGTTGAGTGTAACCCACAGCCGTTCCTGTTGGACATACATCACAGCATGTATGTATGAACTGTTCACGTTAGAAACACGTGAAACTTACAGCAATAGGATGTTGATGCTGCAGCCATGTCCTGAACTCATCAATCTCTCCTGCCTTCTGTAACATGGATTTAATTTATTGGGACCAGAAAAAACATATTCTCATCTTGTCGGCTATAAATTTTCTTGGCAGATTACGTTTTATAAAGGGGATAAAAGGAAGCGTGTCGTGTCCCACAGTGGGAGTCGATATCTGCCAATCAAGCTGCTCTCTGGCTATTCACACAACAACATGAGGTCAGGGCTGAATGCTGAGCGTAAGCCCTGCCCGTCGGTTTACAGCTCTTTTCATTGGCTGCCATCTCATGCCAATCGTTTTCAGAGGTCACTGCATCCGACCTACAGGACGATTGGTTCGACTGAAAAACTGAACGTGGAGGAGCTGAAAACAAGCAAACCCGACACAGCAAACGGAAACTACTGATCTGTATCAGATAGTTATACATTATTGCTGCTCTGTTATGGTTTTTATTATGGAATAAAAGTAGTTTTCTTCTTCTGTGGATCTAAATCAACCTGCAGATGCCTAGAAGGGAGACAGTGGACATTTTCAAACCAAATCAGACAAAAAACAAACATTTTTTATATGTTTATGATCACAAACATGTTTCCTATTGAGTTTTTACGAGAGCCGGTGGAATAATTGAACCGTTTTAAAATGTCCATGAAGCGGGAAATGAGTGAAAGATGAAGAGATGCAGGCGGTTTAAACCAGGTGGTAAATGGTTACATTGTCTTTTTTTACAGAGCTGTTCTTCTATTAAATGAGATGTTTTAGAGTCTGTAACTGAGCACTAAAATATTAATTGATTATTACAACAACTGATCGATCAAACTTTCAGCCCTGGATTCTGGTAAAAGGAAATTTACCAGGAAGCCATCTGGATCCAATAAGCAGCGTGTGCAGATGTAGAGCCCGCTGTAGTTTCATTTCTGACAGGAAACGCTGTGGAGGAGGGAGGGGTCTGCAGATGACCTCAGCACGCTCCTGTTCTCCAACATCTGCTCTGACTTCACTTTCCCTAACTTTCCTTTCCCTCCCAGCTCAGAGGAAAGCTGGCAGCGTCAATGGAAAGAAAGAAGACATGCAGCAGCTTCATTTTAGTAAAACAAAAGCCCGGAGGATTCAAGAAAACTTTAGTTTGATGTTTGGTGGGAAGTTTGTCTTTAGAATCAAGAGCATCTTCTGCTAACACCTGTATGCCACCCCCTCCAGATGTCTTCAGGGAAACAGAGCAAAGTTCAAACTCTTTATTTAGACCACAGTGGGAAACTTACACATCAAACTTGTTCTCCATCAGGATCTCCTTCAGTCTCTTCAGGAAGGTTTGCTCGCTGTCTGTTAACATGACGGAGCCACGGTCTGGAACGAAGATAGAGGAGCTTTACTTTAATTCTCTGCAGGAATTAAATTATTTTACTCTTTACTGTTAAACCAGACTTTGCTAATAGATCAATGCAGTCTGTCAGAGACGGTTAGAGTCTTAATAAAGCACAGCACTTTGTTTTTATTATGTTTCCAACAAAGACGGTTTCTGTTCAGTCCAACAAGACTTTATTCACAGTTATAAAAATATAGAACAAAAAGAACAAGTTGAATTTAGAACATTGTTCCCCTTGAATGGGTTTTTTTGCGTGTTTCTCTGAAAGTTCTGTCCACAGGAGACGTTATTGCTGCTCTGTTATGGTTTTTTTCTAATGTCAGTAACCTGGTTGTGGTTGCAAAACAAGCCCCTCTCATCACTCTTCTTGTTCAGGCTTTTTTCTAAATGCCTTTCTTAGAGTATTACAGAAACCTACAGGTGAACCTGCCTGGATGTTTAGTTAAAAAGAAGTAAAAATGAAACCGTGTCAAGTTCTGTAATCTGATCTGAACTTATTTTCACATTCTGACATAAAACCAGAAAGAAAAATAGTGTTTTGTTTTCTAACATGGTGTCTTTCCTCCTCACCCTGTGAATCCGGAGCTTCTATCTGGGAGGACTGGTTGTTCTCCCTCCTCCTCTGCTTCTCATCCTCCCAAATCGCCTGCAGTCCAGGGTTCCTTCCAATCTGATCTGAAAATAAAACAACAAAGCAGCAACAATGTTAGCTAACCAACCCTGCTCTTCTTTAAACACATCCCGTCCCTGCAGCCCCCCCACCAAAACCAGTGCAGTCCTGTTGAAAATAGCTTTTATTTCTTGCTCAATCTCCTTATTTAAAACATTCATGTTGGAAATTCTACCTAAAAGTGAAATCAGACACCATCCTATTTTCTGTATCTTTGAAGAATCCCAATTCTAACTAATAAAGTCCTGAAACTGGATAAAATATTTGACCAATTAAATAAAAGTTGGTTTTGGGAAGTTTGGATAACAACACAACAAGCAAACAATAAACAGATTTTAATAAGATTTTCCAAAGGTCGACTTCAGTCCAAGGAACAATCCCTTCGATTCTGGTGATGATCCACATCATCGTCCTGATGCGGGAATGTTTGAAAGGATTCTTCAACATTATCTGGTGTTAAACCAGAGGGTGGCAGCAGAGACTATTGACAGCTTCACCATCAAAAACAATCCAGAAGAATTAGACTGAAGACCAAAACACAGGAAAGATGAACCATGCCTCCCTGGAGGTGAGAGCAGAACAAACACCAGAGGCTGCAGACACACGCTGGGCCTTATTTATAAACTAAAGAAAGGATTTTAAGGAAGTTGTTACCAAAGTTTCCCCTCATGTCAAGGAACAATTATTAGAAATTGGTAATGATCCAGATCATGTGACTTTCAGCTATAAGTGTCACAATATGGAGCAAAAGTTGCTGCTGAGTTTTATGAGCCGCATTCAATTTAAATCTCTTTTAACAAATTACTTCTGATTCTTAACCAATCAAAATGTTGTTGCTAACGTCCAGCAGACCAGTAGAAATGAGTCTTCTCTTCACTGCCAGAGGTGAAAAACGCATGATCTGGAAAAAAATAAATACAACAAAACAAAACAAAAAAAATGTGAAAAATAAATTGAAAGAATAAAAATGGAAAAGATGAAAAAAAAAAAATCAAATCTGACAAAACAGCAAAGTTTGTCTCAAAACCTTTTTTTGGCCAAAAAGAAGTTTTTTAAAGGTTGATTTCTGGTTTGCTTTTTTGTTCACATTTCCATTTAAAAAACATGTTTTTAGGGACCAACAATAATGGAACAAAATTCCCTCCATAGTGGACATTTTTTATGCTCAAAGTCTGTTTACCTCCTGTGATCCAAAGTATTCAGGTTCACCTTCAGTGTAGGAAAATAAAGAGTTAAGATCATCTCTGTTTGATCAGAACACAGCAGGAAAACAACTACATTTCTTAAAGTATAATTTCAGTTGATCTTCATTAACCGAAGTCATTATCCAGTAAATACAAATCCTCATCTTAAAGTCACAAGCATCTAAATACAGACATACTAATACATGAGATGACTCTATATAACATAAGACCTTTACTTTTTCAAATGCGGTCATGGAATAAAAACACACCTGTATGGTTTTGTCGGTCCAACGTCATCTGAATTATTTCATTTATTCAGCTCTGTAAGGAAACGCTAAATCCTCGCATGAAACAATGTCACCAACATTAAACCTGGTGTCTGTGGTAGAGGAGCAAAGACATGTTGGCTGCTGATCTAATTGATCAAGTATTGGATAAATTCAGGAGGCTTCTGACGTGCAGGAAAATCTTTGATTGTTACCCAGTCGATTGAGTCTTTTGTTGGACGGTTTTGAAAACAAACCAAAAACCCAGAGATCATGTTAGTGGTTCCAGCAATTATCCCTGTTTGATCAGAGCAAACTCACTGCAATGATAATCAATGATGCAGTAAAGACGTGGATCTCTGGCCTCCTGCTGACAGAGCATAGGGCCAAAAATACAGCTACATGTGGGGCATTAGGAGAGATTAAAGACAACTCCACCCCTTCTGGAAGCAAAAGATGCTGTCAGATAACATCAGTTTATTTGGGGTGTGCAGGTGGTGCAGTGGTTAGTGCGCACGACCCATGTACGGAGGCCTTAGTCCTCGACGACCCAGGTTTGAATCCAGCTTGTGGTCCTTTCCCGCATGTCTCTCCCCCTCTCTCATACCCCCTTTCCTGTCAACCTACTGTCAGAAAAACGAGCCACTAGTGCCGTAAAAAGCTCAAAAAAAACAAAAAATTTATTTGCTTTGCTGATTTCACCTCAGATCCAAGACTCCCTCATTTCTGCTAATCTCCTTGCCTGTAACCAAATCTAACTGCACCTACTTTCGATGTCGAGGCGGTTAAGGATGTCCACGGCCACAGCGTCCACCTCCAGCTCACAGGTGCTCTGCCTCTCAACGTTCTCCAGGACTAAAGAGCTGCAAACAGAGCACTGTTATTACATGATCCAGCAGGGATCCAAAGCAGGCGGGGGTCTGAGCAGGTGGGACCTACCAGGGTAGAGCGCTCTCCTCCCAGCGGACCAAGGTGCCTGCGAGGCTGCTGTCGTTCAGCCTGGTGGTGCAGGGGATCTTCCAGGGACTGACGCTGGGGTGAGAGCTGGAAGATGATGGATCCGAGTCTGCGGCTGCTCCTTCTGGACAGAGACACACGCTCAGTTTTAAACATGCTCACTCAATAAGGTGGAGTAATTGTGTTTCTGGTTTAGGGCATTCGTCAAAAGGTCGACTTAATTAGGCTGAATGGACTCACATCTGGACAACTCAAAAGAGATTGTTCAGAGTTAGCACCCAGCTTCAGTTGATCCTTCCAGAAACCAGCAATCAGGCTCTAAATCTGGACTCAACCTTCAGAGGCTCAGAGAACAGGAACACAGTCGGCCTTCGATCACCTGAAGAACATCTCCAGGACTGAAGGACTGATGGTGAAAAACTTGCTGCTTCTTTAGTAGAATTCATCACTGCAGTGTTTTCCAAGGTTTACCTAATAAGTGGATCGGACAGCTGCAGTCGATTCAGAACGCTGCTGCCTGCGTCCTCACTAGAACTAAGAAAGTGGAGAACATCAGCCCAAGTCCTTCCTCTGGCTCCACGTATCTCTTTAAAATCCTTCTGTTAGGCTATAACTCACTGAATGACTGAGCTCTAAAACACATTACAGACTTGATGTCAGTGGATCAACAGCCAGATCTCTCAGGTCCACTGGATCAAATCTACTCTTCACAGCCAGAACCAAACATGGAGAAGCAGCTATAGGTTCTCCACTAATCATGACCGAACCTCCTGAAAACTATCAAAGCACCAAAACGCTCATTTGCTTTAATTCCAGATTAAAACCTGTTTGTTTAGCTTATCCTCTGACTGCGCGACCTAAACATGAACCTTTTTAATCCTTTTCTTTTATCATTGTATTTATTTTAATAACCATCTCATCATTATAACCATTCATTTTCATTCATTCTGTTTTACTATTTTATTTCAGCACTTTGAACTGAAATCAGCTATAAATAAACACCAGTCTCATCCAACCAGTTAGCAGAGATCTAAACCGAAGCAGAGATTTATTTTCCCACCTTTGTGGTTATTTTTTTCTTTAGATTCTTTTAGGTAACAACTGTTTTCCATCTGTTCTAGGTGATAAAACCGGCTCTAATTCTAGCTTTAGCTGCTGCTGTGTGACTTCTACAGACAGTGTGTCTGAACCGCTTTAGCTTTTCATACTTTCTGTTTTCAAACATTGTTCTGGAGTTCAGAACACGTTAAAGATCCCAGTCATCTGAAACTGACCCTGCCTTTAATCCCCTTGATCTTGGATGAACCACTGGCTTCAACGTTCACACTGCAGCGGGGGGGGGGGGGGGCCGCCCGGGGGAGCCAATATTTGGGTGTTTGGCTCTTTGTGGCACAGAGCATTAGTCATCCTATTGATTTCAACTGCATAGCAGTGGATCGGTCATTAGAACCTCTTTTTATTAAAGTCTGCAGCACTTTGCTTCTTTTCACAACAGAACTTCAATAAATCCTGATAAAGGACGTCCATTTGCTGCCGGCTGAATGTGGGCTCATTGTGTCCAGGACAGTAGAGACAAGACTCAGATAAAGTTGATCAAACAAACCCGGTTTCAGGTTTAATCTCCGTGGAAAAGGCTTGAAGGTGTTTATGGGATCTATCCATTAAAGCATCTAAAACGTCCTGCAGTGAGAAACTTCGGCCAGCAACCATCAACCATCTGTTTTCTATCTACCGTATTATCTATCAATCTAGTTTTTACATTTTTTTTTCTAAAGAAACCAGGAAAGTCCTATCAGACACTCCCGTAGTTTTTATTCACATCTTTGCTGTAAATGCAGCAAAGACAAACATCAGCTACAAACTACAACTATCTGACGGAGAAAATGTGCCACCAAGGGTTTCCACTGCAGAACCCAGACGGAGAGAACTAGACAGGTCCCTGGTGGGAACGGACCGGGAACTAAAGGTCTTCCAGGTAGAGAGGAAACGTTTCTGACTGGTTAAAGAGTTCATTTCACTTTATTCACCCCTGGAGTTCATATCTTCTGTCTCCGTATTTATACTAACAAAGACCAACAGATTAAAGTCACTGCAGCCAATATGTAGCTGATATCGCCATGTTTTTGTGTGTGTTGTCTCTTCAAGCTTAGGATCACCAGCAGATATTGCTGATTATTGGTCCATCTTAAGATTAAGTGAATGAGGTTTGAAGTTTGGGCGTTTCAATATATTTTGATATAAAGAGATGTTCTTACCTTTGCTTTGGCTCCTGCGGAACTTCACAGCCCCCATGTTAATCAGGTTCATGCCATACAGGTTATAATCCATGAAGAGCTGCAGGAGGTAGGGGATGTGGCCCTCATGAGGCTGGTAACTCTTGTTCATCACTGCTCCGCTCTGTAAAAGCTCACACACTCTGGAAAAAAGGAAAAGAAATGATTTCGTGAGCAGGGCATTCTGTGGGTGGGGTGTCTCCTTTCAATAAATCCCCAAAACACAAATTAAACATCCTTAATAAAAGGAAATGACTTTAAATCCTTGGTTTGACATCTATGAGATGGATCTAGAGATCTGATGAGAGTAAAGGGATAATGGATGAGCTTTTGTGTTTATTAACTTAGGGTTTTGAAGGCCTCATCGATGTGGACCAGAGCGGTCAGTGATACCAAAGCAGATTCATAAAGCTCCCATTAAATCTAGGAATGACTGTCATTTAAAACTACTGTACGTCCCTATGAAGGTGTATGATGGTCGAAACAAAACCTGTTTATTATATTTGTACTTGTGAAAATGGAGGCAAACAGATGGAAAATGATCCCAGCATAA
This sequence comes from Jordanella pulchra, assembly GCA_034780135.1. Classification (NCBI taxonomy): domain Eukaryota; kingdom Metazoa; phylum Chordata; class Actinopteri; order Cyprinodontiformes; family Cyprinodontidae; genus Jordanella; species Jordanella pulchra. Next base: position 166 of record JAUZNJ010120326.1, on the reverse strand, counting down.
TAATAACCCAAAACAAATATCACAACTTATTCATGAAATTTGACCTTTTGTCGCAGACATACTGTGTTCATGGTGTTTAAAGTTTAACGTAACATAGGATGAGTTATTATTGATCCGATCCAGCTCGTTTCAACCTGATCCGTCTGGAGAAAACTTTCACATTAGA
>JAUZNJ010120325.1:33815-45135 GCA_034780135.1 Jordanella pulchra | reverse complement strand
TTACACCTTTTGAATGCAATTACTGAAATAAATCAAGTTTTTCAAAATATTCTAATTTACTGGCTTTTACCTGTATTGTCTTTCAGCCAGCCCCCTGGCAGTGTGCAGGGATAGGTAGAGGAGTTACTTTACTCTGTGCAGCTTCAGTCAATTATTACTTCAAACCACAGGAATAGATATGACAGATCAATTTGTTTTTAAAGGAATCACCTTTAAAAAAAATCTCTTTATGCCTTTAGACGAGTAACCAGTCAATTCTTACTCTGCATTAAGCTTCCTGTCAGGATTTAATTGTATAGAATATATTGGATTGTTTTGGAATCAAGGATTTAGTAAAATTTCCTAAAATCATTGAAATCCTAAAATAGGAAAAAAAAATATGTGGACAAAACCTAACTTGGATGATGTAAGACATGTTACTCTATATTTAAATAAATAACTAACTAACTAAATAAATAAAATAAGTGAGAGTAGATTTAAAACTTCACCAATTCCAACTCCATTAATGCAGTCTAATTCTTTTTTTCTGGTACTGCTTGTGACCCCATCGTATTTCCTGCAGGTGGAGTATGTCTTCACAGACAAGACAGGCACACTGACTCAGAACAACATGGAGTTTATAGAGTGTTGCATCGATGGCTTCCAGTACAAGCACCGAGATGGAAGCTCAGAATTGGATGGGTTTTGCGTCACAGATGGACCTGTAAACAAAATACAGCAGAAAGCTGGCAGAGTGAGTGTTGTGTTGCCCCACCATCTGCTATACAAGCATTAACATATGGCCATTACATAGCTCATTGGTTAGAAAGACCCTTCATAGGTCACCCATGTGTAACCTCTTTGACATGTCAACATATGCAGTTAACATGGAGAAAAAAATGTGTGTCTTTTATGGACACAAACACCAAATAATGCTTTGTTGCACTTATTATAGTTTTATTAAATACTTTTTTGTGTTTTTAGGAGAGGGAGGATCTGTTTCTTCGTGCCCTCTGTCTGTGCCACACTGTCCAGGTGAAAGAGTCTACAAACCAGGACCAAGATCAGACCGACCAGGTAGATGGTTTAGGGGGTGGTGAAGAGATCCTACACACGCCACAGAAGGAGAGGGGCTTCATAGCTTCCTCGCCCGATGAGATTGCACTTGTAAAAGGAGCTATGAGGTAAAAAAGAAAAGAGCTGTTGTGAATTTCCCTCAATGAACAGATTTCTTTTTATGGTTTACAGTTTTTTTTTAATGCTAATCAATTGTGCTCTGTGAATTAGATATTTATACAAATGCTTAGTCATGTTATGAAGTTCCCTCAGAGTGATAGAATCTAAGTTTTCATTTGAATGATTGGGGCTTTTAGTTAATAAAATCTCAAAATTAGGTTTCTCAAAAAAAAGGGAAAAAGAAGAATTATTCTTTAATGGGTTGCAGTTATCACTCTCGAACTATTTTCCATCCACTAAATTTTCCAGTTATTTGCTCCGATACTGTTGTCTGTACAAACAGCTTTTGTTGCTCCTCATGGATGGTGTCTGAAATTTTCTCCTAGACAACCATCAAGTCAGTAATCTTCCCAATAATGGGGGTGGGCAGGAAGTAGTCATGGCAATACAATCTCTTTCTATTTGTCTTGTATAATATTCAAATTCTCTTTGAAATTGAATTGAAAGTGCTTAATAATTTTAATCCCTAATCATCAAAAAATAACAGAAGTCAATGTGCAAACAGATGACTGAGAAATGACACATTTGCAGTGATTTGTCTCTATTTGCAGGTATGGCTTCACATTTCTGGGTCTTGAAAGTAAGAATATGAAAATTCTCAACAGGAATAAAGACGTGGAAACGTGAGGCTGGAACAGACTTTGCTGTCATTACACTTTGATGATTGCAATTCTGATTATTTTAACTTTATGCCTCTGTTTTGTTCTCCTTTTAAGGTATGAACTACTTCATGTGTTGAACTTTGACCCTGTGAGAAGGCGAATGAGTGTAATGGTCAGGTCCAGTACAGGTGAGCCCAAGACTCGTCTGATTTAACGCATTTTTATGTTAATGTTCTGCTCTGACCATGTCTCTGTGATTGTTTGTGTTCAGGTGACATATTGCTTTTCTGTAAGGGAGCAGACTCTTCCATCTTCCCTCGAGTCAGACAGGAAGAGGTAGAGAGGATACGCATGCATGTGGAACGAAACGCAACAGTGGGTGCAAAAATCTACCTGCATATCAAACCTGTTGTTAGTTTTTCACCCCAAAAATGTGACGTTTTACTGTGGCTACTTCCTTTTCTCTTTGTTCAGGACGGTTATCGCACATTGTGTGTGGCCTACAAACGTCTCAGCCCAGAGGAGTATGCAAAGGCAAATGAAGAGCTGAAAGAAGCAAGATTGGCTCTGCAGGACAGGGAGGAGAAGCTTTTGGCTGTTTACAATCAAGTCGAGACTGAAATGACTCTAATAGGAGCAACTGCTGTGGAAGATCAGTGGGTGTTAACCTCACATACTGTATTTAAAGAACTACCACTGATTCAGTTTAGATTTTTTTTTTTATATTAAGATTAGTCTATCGGCTCCTCTTTTGTGTAACATATATGGGTTCCTTCTGTTGTTTATTTTTTTCTTTGACTCCTTCTCATTTATCAACTTACACTGCCACCATGTGGATTCATGCAGCCCTCCACATTATAAAAATGTTCAGATCATAATGATGGACATCTTTGTTTATTTGAGCTCTACTGTACAGCAAAACATTAAAGTTTTCTGAAGAATAATCTAAATCTCCTATATTGTAAAGGTGCATATTAGTCAAACATTAGTTTTTGAATAGATACTGGAAACTAATGTTTGGACTTTTTTCCCTCTGTTTGTTTGTTTGAAATGTTATTATTCTCTTCTCCTTTTTACACAAAGGCTTCAGGAGGAGGCAGCACAGACTATGGAAGCTTTACAGGGAGCAGGCATGAAGGTTTGGGTCCTAACGGGTGACAAGATGGAGACGGCAAAATCCACTTGTTATGCTTGTGGATTGTTTAAGAAAAACACAGAACTGCTCGAGTTAACGTTGCGCACTCTCGAGGATGGAGGGGGGAGGCGAGAGGATAGGCTGCTTGAGCTGCTACTGGAGTACCATAAGAAAGCTTTTCAAGATGCCCCACCTGTAAAATTAGGAATAACCAGGTTGGTATCATACCACGACAAAAAATATGACTTTCTACTCAAGTTTCCCAGCCAGAACCATGTGGATACTGAGCTAAACCATTGACAGTGTGCATTAACATTGAAAGGGAGATTTGGCAATGTTAAATAAAAGATAAAAAAACAAAATCAAAATTCAGTCAACATTTAACTTTGTTTACAATTAGTTTTACCTTTAAGTTTCAGTGGTCATTTCGCTATCCTACAATTGAAACAAGCTGGCATTTCAATCTCTTTTAAATCCCAAATAAATACCCTCAGGGTTGTGATTGTAAAGTAAAGTGACGAAATGAGAAAGATTTATAATGACTAAAAAAATTTACCGAGACATTATCAAATAAAGATGTTTCTTTTAGGAGTTCTAACTCATGGCTAATTCTGTGTTGTAGGAGTTGGTCTGTTGCCGGCAATGATTATGGTTTTATCATCGATGGAGCTTCTCTGACGATGTTGCTCAGTTCATCCTCTGAATCTAACTCAAGCCGCTACAAGGACCTGTTCCTGCAGATTTGTCAGAACTGCACTTCTGTGCTATGCTGCCGCATGGCTCCTCTGCAGAAAGCTCAGGTCAGGTTGTTTATCAAACTGGATTTATTACTTTTACAGTGAATACTTGTTTTAACGTGTAGCTCTCTGTGTTGCTCCTTCTTTAGATTGTGAAACTGGTGAAGAACTCTAAAGGTAGCCCAATTACTCTCTCCATTGGGGATGGAGCAAATGATGTCAGCATGATTTTGGAAGCTCATGTTGGCATTGGTAAGAAATCACTTCAAATATGTTGAAGCTGCAATTACCCTTTAAATCTAAGTTACAGTTGATACTCCAGATTTATTTGTTTTTATAAAATATGCTATTTCAGGTGTTAAAGGTAAAGAAGGCCGACAGGCAGTGAAGAACAGTGATTACGCTATCCCCAAAATTAAACACCTCAAGAAACTTTTGTTGGCTCATGGACATCTATACTATGTTCGCATTGCGCATCTGGTGCAGTACTTCTTCTACAAGGTAAGTAAAACAGATTTTTTTTAATCTTCTGATGACTCACTGCTTAACTTCTGTATATGCAGAATTTTTATTGAGTAAATAAATTCTATAATTCTTTAAAATTTAAGATCTTTAAAAATGAAAAACAACAATGTGCATATTTTTGTCCACAGAATCTTTGCTTCATCTTACCTCAGTTTTTGTACCAGTTCTTCTGTGGCTTCTCCCAGCAAGTGAGTTTTTTTTTCACAGCAACAATGAGCTTAGAAAATGTGCCGAGCATCAAAGGTGACTGAGCCTGTTTCCCCTTAAATCACCCTCTCCCATTTACCCTATGAAGCCTGGCAGAGATGACTTTTATGAAATGCATGACTGAAAAAAGGTAGAACAACAATTTTTTTATGGGAACAGCACAGAGCACTTTATTTGTCCCCCTACAAGATTTCTTCTGTTTTTACTTTTTCTGAATTTAAAGTAACAGAAATTCTGCTTAATTTTTCAGAATACGTTTAATGCCTATCCAGACAAATTCTTGAATTTTTCATTTGAGACAACTAGTGTTCTGGTTTTAGTTGTGAGCCTCCATGATTTCCAGTGACTCCATGTTATCAAAACCTACTAAAGGCATTTCCATTTTAGCTGCAGTCGTTAACACATTTTAACATCAAATTAAAGACATGAGATAATACAAAATTTCATTTTTTTTGTTTATTTTTCATTCCAATTTATATATATTTTATTTGGTCAGCTTTGCATCTTTTTCATTGAACAAATGACTAACTTTTTTTTACAAAATTATTTTTGAAAGCAGAATTTGTTTGATCTAAGACATAAAAGCTAAAATCAAAGAAACCTATAGACTAGTAAACATTTTATCATGCTGCTATATAAATTAACTCATTGCTAGTGTATAAATTCTTTTACTGTGTCCTCAGCTTTGATCCAAAAAATTGCTGCAATGATTGTTATAATGAATTGTTTATTATTTCAAGTTAATATGATGGTTTACTCTAAATTTAAATAACTTGTTGATTCTTTCTTTTGACCAAAAAAAAAAAAAGATCTTTAATAAGTTCAGAAAGGTTGTCTGTAAGCTTCCTCATATGGCCTCATTCCAGAGGTACTGGTGTTTTCCTGAGTTTTTCCTACTCCTTCGTATTGATCCCCAGTGACCCACCCTTCCTTCTCCCCCTTACCCAACCCTTCTTCCTGCTCCCATCCTCCCAGCCCCTGTATGACGCAGCCTATCTGACGATGTACAACATCTGCTTCACCTCTATGCCCATCCTGGCTTACAGCCTATTGGAGCAGCACATTGGCATTGAGGATCTCTTGGAAAAATCTACCCTCTACAGGTAAATTGGTTATATTGCACATTTAAAAAGTACTATTCTAGTTTGATTTCTTTATACTCCTATTGGTGTGAGTTTGTAATTGATTGTTCATTGTTAATATTATTTCTTTTTTTTTATTAAATTGTAAAATCAAACAAAAAAATGTAAAAAAAAATCAAACTACTTAAATCTGTTATACACACAAATATATATGGCTACCCCAAATATTATAATAAAAGTTTCAATTAGCAAAAAAATAAGATGTTTTTTTTGCCATGAATCAGTTGATACAAAATGGAGCAGTTCAATGGAATTATTTTGGTTCGTAGCAAAAAATCAGCTTTTAACAATGGTCTGAAGTTGTTGTGGTTGATCTAAGGTTCCTTTAGAATCCTATTGGTTATTTCATGTCACGAAACCAAACAGTTTTAACAAAATCCAGTAGTGACATGTAGAGAAGTTGAATATCCTGCCAGAAATATAGCAATGATTTGCTGATAGCAAAAGAAAGCATGCATTTAAAATGCAGCTGGAAAGGACATTTAAGAAAATGTGGGAGTTTATAAATATTTTAGTCTGTTTGGATCTGAGAAGAAAAACTAAACGATTAAACCTTATGCACATAATTCGGGTTTAAAAATGAACTTTAATCCAGCCATACAGATACTCTGTGTTTGTAAACCAACAGATAGTACTAGAGTTTTAGCCGTGCATGTTGGAGTGGACTTTGTGTCTTTTTAAAACAAGATGTTGGTTTTCAGCTGGCTATACCTCACTTACGTGACAGTGCAGTCATTTTTGTTGGGGTTTAACTAAACAAGAAAACAAGTAAAGAACAGTATTGAAAAGCACATAAAAAGCTGCTAATTTGACTCCAAATAGTGTTTTCTGGGCTACTTCACTTTCATTTTGTGAGTTTCTATAAAGTTATTGTATGATATTTTTTCCCCCCTTTCTTGTTGATTTTTTTTTAGGCACATTGCTAAGAATGCTATGTTGCAGCCAAAACTATTCCTTTACTGGACCATGCTTGGAATCTTCCATGGCTTTGTCTTCTTCTTTGGTGTTCGCTTTTTGTTCAGTAACCCAGCTCTGCAGGACAACGGCCAGGTTGGATTTAACTCAAGCTGACCTTTAGTGAGACAAAATAATAAATTCAGTAACTTCTTCTCACCTCATTGTATTTATCTCATTTAAATCCAGGTTTTTGGGAACTGGTCATATGGTACTATTGTATTCACAGTACTAGTCTTCACTGTAACTCTAAAGGTAAGTGTATGCATCTTTGAAAAAAGTAGCTTTTTAACCAATCAAGGTTAAAAAAAAGATCCTGTAAAGCTGGATTTAGGGTATTGTCTGTGTAATTTTTTTTTTCTTCTTCTTTTTAGCTGGCACTGGACACCCGGTATTGGACATGGATAAACCACTTTGTAATTTGGGGCTCCTTGGCTTTTTATGTGTTTTTCAGTTTCTTCTGGGGAGGAATAATATGGTCAGAAAATACAAACACACACAAGCGTCTGCTGCAGCCAAGCTTTTCCTTCTTTTCAAGAAACAGATGATGTAACCTGAAGTGTGTGTTCTCCAACAGGCCTTTCCTGAAGCACCAGCGTCTTTACTTTGTGTTCGCCAACATGCTGAGCTCCGTGTCAGCATGGCTGGTCATCATCTTACTCATAATCCTCAGTCTACTGCCAGAGATCCTGTTCGTGGTGCTCCATAAGCCCCGTGGACCCCATGCACGACAGGTAAATCTGAATAGCACTTCTACACCTGCACAGATTTTAAAGTTAGTTTGAATCCTTTTACTATATCTTAACATTTACTCTTAATGGCCAACTTAACTCTTAGTCATTACAATCTTAAATATATTAAGCTAGATGTCATTCTCTACTGCAGTGATATTTTGAGAACTAATGTCTATTTATGTTTTCTTACCATCTGTGCTGCATACAATTCTCTGTGGTTTTCAGGGATCTTTCTTAACATTTAATCCTGTGTTAATAAATACATTTAGTAAACTTGTTGCTTAAAAAGAAATGTTAGTATATTTCTCAGATTTGACTTTCCAACAGTCTTCAGAGCTTAAGTCGTCTTTCTTCTCTAGATTATCCTTTAAAAACACCAACAACCAATTCAAGAATGTAAACCAGATTGAATTTCCGGACTACTTGAGACTTTTCACATTGATGTATTTTTAGATCACGTCGTTTATGTTTGTGATGTGTGGAATGCGCATATCAAAGCTTACAGGTTTAGTTAAGATATTTTTTAAGTGAGGCTTTGTGAAATTACCAGTAAAATTTTGCTTTCATAAAGTAAAAATGTCTCATATCGATATATAAGCCGGCTTGACTATATTAAGAACATCCTGAAAGAGTAGAAACAAGCAATGTAGACATACAGTCTGTTTCATCAAAGAGTTACTTGAATTATTTTTAAAACAATTACATATTTAATTTTCCTATCGGATAAATAAAGTATTTTTGAATTGAAATGAATTGAATAATCTGGAAATCATAGTAGCCTAACATTTGAGGATGCTGCTACATATCTGATGGAAAATCTACAAGTTTTCTCAACAAGCACAATTTATTTAGAAAGAAGGAGGGCGTCTGATTACGAAGCAGCACCATTAGTAAAATTGTCTCTTGTGAAATTGTAGACCGTTTATACAAGTTTACATTTTCCACTGATATGAGCAGCATTATTTATAATTGATTGAAATAACTAAAGTTTAATAAATCAGTCAGTTTATCTGAGCCATCCACCACTCAAAGGATGTATTGAGTTCCTAAGAAAAAGAAGAAAAAGCATCACCTCAAAAAATCTTAACTAACCCTTTAATCTCAGAGCTTCTGACAAGAGCCAGCAGATAATTGCACACTCATTTATTAAAAAAGAGTATTAATACTCTTTCTGGCTCTTTAAAAAAAGGTTTTGTTGCATTTTTATAGCTGAAAAACAATAAACATCTGTGCTGCTGTTATGATATTGTAACATAATGATATTAATATTAATATTGAAATTGTTAGACCGTTTTATCTCGATGTTTATTTTTTGGGAATTATTTAATAATAGCCCGGTTTGTATAGTAAATGAGGAGAATTGAAGTTGCCATTTTTTTCAGCCGGGTGACAGATGGTGTAAAACATTTTTTTTTGTTTGTTTGTTTTGTTTTTTACCTTTTCACCATTTTCCAAATCAAGCTTTTCCTTTATAAACCATATGAAACCAATGCTTACAGTAAAGTTCCTCTACTAGCATATTTACTGACTATTATTGTATATTGCCTTGGCCTTATGATTAAATGCTTTTAATTTGGGGGGGGGGGGTTAATCAGTTTAAATGACCACAGATATGCTATCTTCCCAGTTTGCATCCTATCAGCTTTATGCTTGCACCCTAGCTGGTTATATTTGCTGCTATATGAGATCCTTTGATGTAAACCATATTTCAGGTCACTCATGGAAAATGAAAGATTAGTCTGATTTGTTGCACTTTTCTCCTTAGTCTTTGAATTGATTTCTTCCCAGTCTGTTAAAGTGCTTGGTCCTTCTACTTATCTAATGGTTTTATTTCTCAAACTGATTCCTACAATATCACACATTCTCACCTGTCACCTTGCTGTTTTCCTTTTCTGCCTCTCTGTACTTTCTTCCTCAAAGATGAAGCATCGCCTTCCATCCTCGGGGACCTCTACTATCTTCATGCTCTCTCAGACAGCTAGCTCTCACAGCTTCTCATGGAGCGACTGAGGTCTCCTGTTTTCTCTCTGTTGACACTCAAACTTCTCGCTCTGAAGATTTTTCTGTTTGCCTTGAAACTTGCTTGTTTCCGTCTCACTGTGTCCTTCCTCTCCCACTGTCAGGCTCCTTATTATGCAAGCTGGCCTTGTATAGATTTTTCTCCTGGTTTCACTCTGTTGGACAATTAAATGACAGAGTCAATGCATAGAAGCATTGACTCAAATGCTTTAAATTAGTTATAATTTATAGGGGCGTGCTGCCAGATCTTCCTGCAGTGTGGAGTAGGACGGAGAGTCTGTGCTGAGTGTGCAGTCAGCACGCCGTCCTTGTCTGTCCAGTTTTATTAGTCAGTGTCTCCTACCAGCTGCCTGTGCTGCTCCAGTGCCTGCTGCCTCCGCATGTCCCGTCTGGTGACTGCAGCACCCAAATTCAGCTGCATGAGGCACGAGTCAACGACCTCATCCTGGATCCTCTACCCAGTCTCCACAGCTTCTTTCTGTTTTTCTTTAGTTTCATACATTTTATTTTGAGAAAATTTTGTAGTATGGGCAGTTGTTTGTTTAAAAAAAAAAATGTTTCATTGAAGGTTTTTTATTTGCCTTGAGGCTTTTTTTTTTTTTTTTCCAGGAAGGCACATGGATTGATGTTTGCCGCGCATTTGTCTATATTTAGTCTCTTGTGAACGTGTTTGTCTTATATGTATGTAAGAGTACCAGACGGAGGAGAATATGGAGGAAAAAGAAGCATGTTTGTGCTTGCCGGTGCAGCTAAGTCAACAGTTTCTTCTGCCTCACCCTTCTAGAAAAAGCGGGTTGATTCGAGTGTGGGGGTCCCCCAGTCTTCAGCCAGGCCCCTTCTCATGAGAACCTTTTCAGATGAATCCAATACTGTCATTTAAACAGGTACTAGCCCACTTTTCGGGCATTTAACCTAATCAGGGTCTTATACCCTTTTAAATCGTTCTAGTGTCCCATCTTGATTTTTAACACCATGTTTTAATAAAACCAAATGGTGTTTAGGCCATAATTAATAATCACACTTTTTGCTTTCTCGTCTGTGTACAAGCTGAAATCGGCTGGCTGAAGTGATGCACCTTTTACATTTCTATCGTTTTGTGTCAAAACTTTTGGTTGAGGTTAGATGATCTACTTTTTCACATATGGTAGGATTTTTGGGCTCACATTTCTGCACAGACACATGCTCCTTTCTGCCTTCCTTTGAATGCACGGCTTAAACATCCCTTTGCATGTGCTTATGTCCTTCCTTTTCATTATTGTTGTTTTTCCAAGTCAGTTTTATTTTCTTGGTTTGGGGTCGGAGGCGTTCTTATTTGGCCTTTTTATCTCGTTATGTCAAACCACAGGGCTGATCTGGGGTTATTACTTATTTTCTCTCCACTATCCTGCATTCATTGTGCTGTTTGTAATGTTGCAGTTTGGTCATTCGGTTAAGGCATCTTTGTTATTCTTTTTGTACTTATGTTTTGGTAAAAAAATGAGGCATTTTTGATTGTTGGGTTGAGTTTGGTGCATGAAGTTACACTGAAACAACCTCAGCCTACGAACCTGACCGGTGCAGATATCAAAATTACAAGCAAAGGTAGAGAAAAACGGGTTCCTTATTGTGTATTTGCAGACATTTGCCAAAAATATTTATACTGATTGAATTGTTTCTTAAAACATTCTGTTTTGCACAAACTTATGTGAGGACTAACACACAAAAAACATCTTTTTAAACTGGAACCAAATAATACATGGGTTTCAACATTTTTCTGTGCAAGTAAAATCAGAAACCTGTGGTATTCAGTCCCCTATTATTATGGTACCTCTAAATCAACAGAAACTATTTCCCATCATCGAGTATTGTTAGTTTTATGTAGTTTTTATACAATGCATAACTAACTACTGTATTGTTTGAGAAAACCACTGGACAACAGGTGAGTCAGGAATATAGTTGTGGAGTAATTTTAGAGATTGATCTATGGCTTGTCCATCACCCAGAGCATTGATTAATTTGCGATTTGACAGTGCTTCACATATAATAAGTGCAAACTTGCCAAGACATGGCT
>JAUZNJ010120325.1:6299-33715 GCA_034780135.1 Jordanella pulchra | reverse complement strand
ATCACCCAGAGCATTGATTAATTTGCGATTTGACAGTGCTTCACATATAATAAGTGCAAACTTGCCAAGACATGGCTGTTCACCTTGGTTCAAAAGCACCAATGGTAAATCTGGAGGAGTTTCACGTGTCAGATGTGAGAATATATTTACAGGACAGCAAATAATCCCTGCTGTCATGTACTTCCTAAATCTAACTTTAGTTTGAGCAGCAGGAAGAAAGCAAAAAAAGGTAGAAAAAAAAAAAGGATCTAAGATTTCACTTAAAGTTTCCTATGTTTCAAATGTGGAAGAAATAATCAAGTATTCTGACAACTGGAATGTAAATTCAACCTGCTAATTGCTGTTTAATATTCCACATCTTGAAACACATGATTCACATGATGGGATGAAAGGTGAAGCTTAACACAGGATTAAAGATGCAAAGCTGAAATAAAAACTGTGAACATACTAAGCTGTAAGTTTTTCAGGTCAGTATAGAGCACTTGTCACATACCGATGCTCTGTGCTGGCTACCCTTCTGAAAAACTCCCCTATGTGGCTTTGGAAGGTTTGATCTGTCACCAAATAAGTCATGTGATCCCGAGTGCCTCTTTACAGCAGCCTGAGCTTCCCTTAAACACCAGAGCTAGCTAAGCTAAAAGTTGTTTAGTTTGGATGTCAGACTGACTTCATCTGACATAGTTCTGGTTCTCTGATGTAGGATTTAATCTAGAGCAGTGAATGTTCTCTCATCTCTTCAAGTAACTCCATGATTCTAAATCTGCTGGTCAAAGTGGTCTGCTATTAGATCCCAAAACACAGAGGAAGACTGTTTAATTTTGTGATCTTTTAGTGTTTCCAATTACTTTCATGGTCGCTAAACCTGAAAGCTACTGGTGTAGCGCCCCTAATGGCTAAAAGTTAAACAGCATTGCTTTAAGATGCTGCAAAGAGTTGTCAGAAGAATCAGGTCCTAGTCCAAATACAGATCTAAATCCCATTGTTAGATTATCTACCCACACTGTACTAGAGCTGTTATTAATAATTATTGGGCAAAATATTTATAGTCTGGATGTTTTCCTACAAACATTTTAATGAGGTGACTGATAGGTTTCTATGCCACAGTTTTCTCTTTTTTTATTTGTACGAAATTTGAAAAGCCATGTGGAAGATTGTCCACTTTGCAGCCCTACATAAATTTGAGACAATCTTTTACAATCACAAAGATTGTAAAAGAGAAATTGTAAAACCAATTCCAGGGCAGTAAGTGATCTGGCAAGGTGATGGAAACTTAGTCAGTTCATGAGATGTGCCTATGAATTTGTCTGTCCCCTAAACATATGCTGCAGAGAGTGTTCACACATCACCACCACTATTTACCAATGCTTCAGCTGCCCAGTAGTAGCATAAAGCTTCCTGCACTTTTTTCCTTTTTAACCTGGTTTTCATTCTCCCTGTAGCTGGCAGAGGGCGAGCTCCTACAAACTTCCAGGTAAAGCCCTGAGAAAGCACTAACTGTGTGTTTAAATCTGCCTGAGCTTCAACAGATTAGCTTGTTGTTGCAGAATGAGATATTCTTTCTTACTAATGTCTTGTCAACTGTCGATGGTGGGAAAGCTGCAACCTTTGAAACTTTTGTGTTTGTTGATTTGTTGCCAATCACTGTTAAATCTCTGGTGATTTAAGCTCCTTTCCAGACCCTGTTTTACCCTTCATCCTCTTCAAAGTTTGATGAAAGCACTAAAAGTCAGTCTTCCTGTGCTGTTTCCAGATCGCTGCTGTCACACCACTTTCCTACAAGCACCTAAAGGAGCGTGAGTGAAAGACAAGCCTGGACATCCCGCTGAAATGCTCCTCATTGTGATTTTGTCTCATATCTAAAGCAAGTTCAAAGATGAGGACTAATAAGATGAGACAAGATCAGTTTTTTTAAGAGAATGAAAAATATCTCAGAAATGTAATGACTTTGGGGAGACGCTAAACTGTTTTTGAAATCTTTTTGACTTTTTTTTTTTTTTTTTTTGCCCAGTCATCTGCACAATGCATGCCTGCAGAGCAGTGCTCCACTATATTTTATTAAAAAAAACCTTAAGATTATGGGCATGAACCTTCCTCCTAAATATAAGCTGCCTTGCCAGTAGCTCAGTACAACTACTTTGTTTCATCAAGCAGTTGTAATATCCACTCCAAGAATGGTACATCTGCATGAAGGCTACAGAAAATACACTTCTCTGATATTTAGTCACTCTTTTGCAAATCTTTTTATTTAAACCTTATTGTTGCACTTGTATTTCTGCAATATATTTGTCTCTTTTTCTTTGCTTTTTTTTCCATATAAATCTTAAGATATCTTCACATCTACAAATCCAAATCATTCCAGAAGAAACATTATTAAATGTGATATCAGGGCAGCTGAAAGCAGCACACAGACTGTTAGTAATAGTAATAGTTTTTGGATAATTTTGTTTCTGTGTTCTGATCTCCATTTTGATTGCTAAGTTAACAAAGGGATCAAATGTTACCACTCAGTCCAAAAAGTGTGTTTGTGGGAACACATTAGTGCAAAGAATTAAAGCATGCCCCTGTAACAAAGCATTACTTGGAGCGTGAGTTTAAATCTTTCAGCCTCAGATTATTTAAAAGAGTTTATGATGAGATAAGAAATTTAAGAAATGTGCTGTGGTGTACGTAGCTTAGAGATGTATGTAAAAAATCGGCTCAAAGCCAAAAAGATCAGGTTGTGTCCATAAAGTGTGGCCTTATGGTGTCAGGCCTGTGTGCATATATATGTGTGGCTTTGTTTTCTACAAGAGCATAAATGTTTTGGATGAGAATAGCCACAAATGCCTGTTGGTAAAGAAACCCAGGTTTACTTGAACCTTATTGATTCGGGTCATTATGACGTTTTCTGCACTATTAAGGAAACTGGTTTCTTCATTGTGAATCTGTTTGCATTGATTTTACCCGAACCCACATGGATAAACTATCAGCTAGATAAGAGATTAAAATAAAACAATAACCAACGACACAAAAATGTACACATAATGTCTAAATAAGATCATTGTAATCATTGCTCAGCGTTCTCATTTTGTCTCCTTAGATGAATTTCGGTTGTCTTTGTTTGAGCTGTGGATTCTTTATATCTTTGGGTCACTGTGAGATGCTGATAGCATTAACTGTTCAACTTTTGTCCTCTTTTAACTTCTTATCGGCCCTTCTTTTTACATTCTATACAGATATAACATGAATAAGACACTTTGATACTCTTGTTTTTTTGTAAAATATTTTAATTTCTCCTGTAATCATATCAAATATATCGCCATATTTATTATTAAGTGTAAATTTACTCATGAAGGTTATATTTTTATTACATGTATCTTTTTATTATCCAGAGAATGTTGAGCTGGTGTTTTTAACTCCAGCTCGAGCTTGAGACCACATAAAGCCCATTCAGCAGTCTGTGTTGTGTCCGTAATGACAAGGCAGCCCCTGTCCAGTACACTGCTAAATTCCCTAACTCAATCTATTAGCTGTTTTAATCTCCTTTCTTAAAGTACAGTCCTGTCCATAAGTTTACATCCACCTCTAATTGGCATTGATGTGATTATAATTTGAGTTTTTTGACAAATTAAATGCTTTGACATGCATCTATATTAACTTAAAAAAAAAAAAAATATTGTTTCAATAGTTGAAAGACCACTTTTTAAAATGGTACCAAAAATACTTCAGTTTGTTTCCCATTCCGCCTTTAAAATTATACATATGTGGTTTAAATGTATACAGACATCACTACTATTGAGATTTGTGTCTCATACCAAATTCCAATTCTGCAATATTCCCTTTGGTATCTTCTTAAGCTGCTATGTATTTTTGTATGTTAATCTTCATTAGCTTAAACAATAAAAACAAAAGTTGAAATAGACGCTTAAAATCCCAAATTACATAATGTTCATGCAGATGAGTGTGATAACTTCTAACCAGAACTCATCTATCATCTATCTGCTGCTAATTGCCTATGATTTTATTTTTTTTTTGTTTAATCATCAGATTGTTTAGTATGACAAGAGCATTGGAATGGAAAATCTTAACCTGGCATCGGTCGAGGTTGTGAATTTAGACTTGTGCGAATTTCCATTAATACTCTAGACTACACAGCACAGAAGATACTTTGAAGTACTGTCATGATAGATGGGGCTGCCTGCTTTAACAAATGAGTAACCTTTAAATTACTTCTGAAATGCTATTTTAAGAGCTTACATATGAATCTAATATTTTGCCTGTCTAAATGAAATGTTAAAAAGAATGGATTGTATTTTTAATGCAACTTTTTGGAGCCACTTTTTTAAGGAAAAAGAACATGGAGAGTTCGAGGCTCTGTGGATGTCTGTGGACGTGGACACTTTCAGGCACCACAGGCAGGGATTCCTTGCCTCCTCCAGCCTTTCCAGTCTCCAGCTTCACCACTCAGTACCTCCAAGTTGAATGTACATCTTTGAAATATCTAAAACCTGGAGATTTTCTGTAATAAAGTTGAAAGTTTTAAAGATAAACAGTTTGCATTGTGATTTGTTACAGCAAATAATGCGTCAGCAGTTTTGGTGCAAAGATTCCTGGCTGTGCGTAAGGTTGCAACCACCCTCAGCAGATGCTGTAGGGTAATGAGATGGCAGAGAGGCTAAGCTGGATCAGCTGAGTGGCTGCAGTATAAGGCTGTAGCGTGGCTGCTGTCCTGCTGCTTGTGTGGCTTCAGAGGAAGTGGCTCCAGCCTGAAAGTGGGGATTTACATACATCTGTCACCTATTTTCTCCTCTCCAGTTTGTATAGCGTTGCTGACAGCTCATCCATTTAGTCGGGATGTGGGCTGAGCAGTGGGGAGTTCGGCTGAGAAAGGCTCTCAGTTGCTGTATGTACACAATGACACCCTTTCTTATTTGTTCTGTGGTTTTGAATGGGATTTTTGTGTATTAAAGGCTGTGTTTCACATGTGCCAACTTGTTGGCAAAGGGAGAGAAGGATTTTCTTTTTTAACAGTCAACTTTTTTTGCGGGTATTTATAGAGTAAAGTAGGAGAATAATTGATGATTAACTTAGCCGTTTATCTTAGCAGTGAAGCTTTTAAAAAAGCTGAAGCACTGTGTGTGTGTGTGGGGGGGCGCGATAGGGAGGGAGCTGGCAGTGGGTCAGCAGCAGACTCTTGAGCTTTGCGCGGTGCAGAGCTGACGCACTAACACTCAGGGAGGGGAGGGGAAGGGACTGACAGCCGTGGCCAGATGGAGCTCTGTTTGTTTTTAAGCAGCTAACTGCTGCTGAGAACAGGACTCACTGTCGACTCTGGTGTCCATTAACGCGGGGAGAAAAAGACATCACACCCAGTTGGGGCAGAGACGGGTCAACGGACCGCCGCTGCTGCTGTGTTCATGTGAGGACAGCTCTGCTGTGATGTAGCCCGCCTCAGTGTGGAGACACTGCAGCTTCAAGGTCGAGAACCTCAGGAAGCTGTCCCCATCTGGATCTCAGGCCTCCAAAACTTCATGGATTTTCAGTTTGAGTGCCTCTAGTTCTTAGTAAACTTGTATTATGGAAGGCTGGACCGCTCCGAAGAGGATATACCCCAGACTGCTGTAAGCAAGCCTGTTTCTGTGACAGAAATAAAGGGAATGGGCCCAGCCTCATTGCAGGAGGAGAGGGAGCTGGGCAAAGAGTCTAAGGAGGAGATGGAGAGCTACCGTTGCCTTCTGCAGGCCGGCTCCCAGCTGGAGTGCACCCTACAGCGTAAGTAACATGATGCTGACATAATGAACTATTTCTGACATTTAAGTACAATGTTTATCACATCAAAATCCTCTTTCTTAAGTTCAAATTCCTCTGTGCCGTCTAACAAAAAGAACTATGGCGACAGAGCTCAGCTTAGTTTAATATCTGAGAGGAGGTAACTAGATGTACAGCTTCAGTATTATTGATGTACTACTTCCTGCTGCTTTGCTCCAGCAATGGGCCATCACTGGGATTATGTCAGCTATTTTAAGCCACCCACAGATGGATACTTTTTCAATATATAGGAAGGATTTTAGCTGGACTCTCAGTAGATTAGATCACTATAACTGAAGTTGGTCTTAGCCTGTATTATTAGAAATGTATGTTTAAAAGTAGGTCAATATGTTTTGCTGGACAAAGCTGCTGAGTTTATAACAAAAAATAAAGAACAGAGTGAAATACTGTGCAATCTTGACATGTTGGCTGAAGGATCTTTACCTCTGTTAACGTTTCCTGCAGGTTGAATCTGCTTTGGATTTGACAGCTAAAATAAAATGGCTGTCTGAGAGTAGAAAAAATAAATTTCTCATACTGATTTCCCCTCATCTTCTAAAAGAGTGTAAAGTGATGAACTCATTACCAACTTGCTTTAATGTCACAGATCATCAAATCATTTTGTAAGAACAACAATATACTAAATACATGACAGATTGTTTTTGGTTGGTAATTTAACTCCACTGAAGTCCTGTAAAATGTTGCTATTCATTAAGTATTTAAAAACATTCATAAATTCAACATTGAAAGCAGAAGCTAAGCTTGTTAGAAACGACTAATGCAAAACTCGTGTTGAAAAAGCTCTTTTTTGCAGATAAGATCTAAAAATATTGAGGCTGATGTCTGTCAGATCTTTAACTTATTGCAAAAGTGAAAAAAAAGAAAACTCATGTGACACTTGTAGAGCTTTGTGCTAGAAACAAGCAAAAAAAAAAACAGGCAGTCAATAAGAAAGCAATATGTAATAGAATATACTGCAGATACTGTTTTTAAATTCTAATTATATAAATATAAAATCCATGATAAATGCCCTTAGGGTTTTCTTTTTTTTTTCTTAAAATTAAAATCCTTACCCCCTCCTTAGACAGACCTTTCTTATCTAAAACCAATTTAGCTTCATGTATCATGGAGGGTGGAAAAACAGGCTTTTTTCCTCCTCTCATTTCCACCAGAATCCTACCACCAACCAGTTTAATCCCTGAGCATTTAAAGCTTCATTTAGCAAAAAACCTCATGACCTAAAAGCAGTATGAGGCTTGGCTTCATCATTCGTGAAAATGTGTGTGTGTTTATGAGAGCATCTTTCTTACCTCGCAAAGGATTAAGATGGTCTCCCTTTTTGGCGTCTGTGAAATCAGAGTTGACATAGTATTTTTGGGTTTGTGCACTTTACATCAAACCAGACCCTCCTCTCTTCACCATATGTGATTCACTTACCTTTACATTGAAAGTAAATCTTCACTTGCATAAAGATTTTTTTTATTACCTTATTTAAAACTCACCCAGAATGTACTGTATGCTTTATTAGGCTTTAACATTTAAGCAATTAATCATTCATAAACCCCCTTTATTTCTGTTAAAATGTGTACCATATGATGAAACCAGTGTGGATGGTTATTGTTTGAACAACAGAGATAAGCTTCCTGCCCTTAGCTTTGTAAGCACACTGAAGGGATTGTCTGAAGGAAATCACTGTTTCCATCCACACTGGCAAACCTTTATATTTTCCTCTGTTTGTAAGAAGTGAAGAGCAAACAGAGCTTGTTTGACTTTCATTTGTGCTCTCTGTCCTACGAAGTCCTGCATGTCATCTGAAGAGGTTATGGTCAAACATTTCCTTTGAGAAAACGCCTATAACAAAAGCACACCCTGTTTTTCTGTATTGTTTTTTAATGTGGTAAAATAATATCAATATCTCTTTGACTTGTCATGTTTTCTGAAGTTACAAACAAAAACCTAAAGTAAATACAAGTACATATTGGAATATTTTGAATAACATGAAATAAAACTCCTATATTGTATGAATTTAAACACACACTGTAACATGTTTCAAGCTTTACGTTTTAGCGATATTGATAATAATGGATTACAGATAACTGCAGCCTTGAGAAGACTGTCAATCAAAATCTTTTCAAGACTTTGGTGAGCTTCACAAGGAATAAACGATGTTAGGGATGCTACGTCTGTGTAGGATTCTTTTGAGTGACTTCTGATGTGCTGATTCCAGCCTCATCAGGGACAATGTGTGTGTGTGTTTGTATGTATGTATTCCATTGTATATCTGATCATATTTAGGATAATTTCTGATTAAGTCTTTTGCAGACTTAAGCACATTTTCTTTCAGGTTTGCCCCCATTTTAAATCCATCTTTCTCACTATTGGCATTTCTACAACTAACATCATGGTGCATCAGGGATATAGTGGGTTTAATGTATTCATTTTCTGATGCACACCATTTTGCATCAAGCCCATTGGGTTTAGTACAGGTCTACTGTTTTAGAACGTATGCCTGTCTTGGACTTCTTTACTTCTTTCTTCTACTTCCTTATTTAGCAATTACTATATTACTTGATAGTTATGATACTGATTGTTTTCTTAGACTCTTTCCAGGTTTCTCTTAATTGATAAAACTGAAAAGTGTGTATTAGTTTCCTTTGGTTCCACTGTTGCACTACACTTTATCTGTGATATGAGGAACTAATAAGATGCACAAAACCCTTTTTGCACTAAGAAATGCACTACATTACAATGCACTGCAAATCAATAAATAGCTGTTGTTACTGCAATCATAAATGAACTGATTGCATGTCAGGGTTTTGAGAGTCTTGTTTATTTCCCAAAACTTTAGAACTTTATTCACAGCACTGTGATTTGTTGCATTCAGCAAATGCAGTAGTGCTCTGCATTTTAATCATGCTGACATCCAACATTCTTTCATGAAAATCTGCTTACATAGTTTTCTCTTATCCACTCCACTTTATGCCAAAGCCTAATGCTGCATTTCCTGAAATGCTAGCCATCCTTCAAATTGTAATTTTAGTTGGTAACTGAGTTTAAAATCACTTTTTAAAATCTATTTCTAAACTTTCCTCATTTTGCTATCGTTTTCCTGAGCTGGATGCTAATGATCATTTAGTTATTCAAGTGTGACGGTAACTTTATCTTGGATCTGTATGTGTATACAGCTTATCCAACGGCTCTTCTTTGGCTTTGCATGGCTCAGCTCCTCTCTGTTACTGACACGCATCAAATATTCAGCAGATACTACTAGAGCTTATTACTTGCTCCCTGAAACACAATGTTACAGAAGTCACCTCATTGAAAACTACTCATAGTTTGCTCCTACAGTCGCTCTTTGGCCTTGCCTCATGTTTTCCCTAACTCTGTTCTTCTGCACTGATGAATTTTTTATGAGGTAAAGATGAAATATGAGAGAATCACTGCATTGTGATGTGTTGCTGAAGGCAATGCGGAGATATTTTGCGTGACTTAAATAAACCAGTAAATCCATGCTGCATAATGTCTCTAAATCTTGCATATGTCTCGGTTGCATTTATGTTTGCTTTGCAGATCAACCAGGATTAGCATTCAGAGTGCCAGAAATAAATTGATTTTACAGTAACAGCAACATCACAACGTTGTGTATTAGCCCTCTGCATAGCAGACCCACTGCTGCGTTCGGCTCCATTATGGTGTAAACTGCACTGACTCTATCTATCTACCTTTTTGAGAGGAGCATTAACTGAATTAAGGCAGCAATGGAGACCATCTAAAGGCTTTTTAGTCTTGATTATGTTGCTGTACAGAGAATAAGATAATGTGTTAGAACCCTTTAATCTTCTTAATGCAGGATCTTAAAGGTGCAAAAAAATGAGCCCATGTCAAAAACTGTCAAAACTTTTAATGCAATCAGGATGACACATCCTGTTCAATTCAACAGGAAAAAACAAACACATTTCTTGAGGGCACTATTGAAGAATTAGATCATTAAAATTTGGGGTACAGTTATGGTGCAGAGGTTAAGCATGAAACCCATGTATGGATGTTTTAAGGCTCCTTTTGGCTTTTACGGGTTTTAGAACTATGTAATTAAGCATAAAAACATTCAGTAAACTCAAGGCAAAAAAGTGTCTGTTCATGTAACAGACGACTCATGGTTTGTTACTGGTAACATGTCAATGGGAAATGTAGTTTATTTTATTAGGTTAAAACTATTTAGGATATTAACTGTAAGGTTTGATACAAGAAAGTAGTAGAACTAGTATCATCAAGAGAAGAATATTATAGCATCAACACAGGGATCCCCAAAGAGCTTTTTTTCATAAAAAGTGTTCCAATGGAGTATGGATAAAAAAAAGATAATGGAAAAACTTTAGGTTTGTGATGTACCTTAGGATCAATGGAGAAAAATACCCTGAAGTTTATTTACCTAAAGGAACACAGAGTTATTTCATAAATATTGAAAAACAAAAAATCACAATATGTATCGTATTAATTTCATAGGTAAATTAAGAGTGGTGCATCTCAGTTTTTACTTTACTTACTTTTTACTTCACTTTTACTTTATGTTATGTTGTAGAGGTGACTGTTCCTCTCAGCCTGAAGGAAGTGGGAGGATATATAGAGAAACAAGTTGCATATCTATCAGGTGAGTTCTGCTTTTATGATAAATACACTTAGATTTTTAAATTCACATATAGAAAAATGTGTATGTCTGCCTGTATAGATGTATAAACAGTGTGACATGTTTATGTTTTGTATTCTGTTCAGGAGGGCGTGGGGAGGACTCAAGCGTCATCATTACCCTCCCAGAGTGCTCAGCGTTCAGTGACATTCCAGAGGACGCTTTAGCCAAAGTCTTTACCTACCTCACTCTCATTCCTCGGTGTGTCCTCCATCTTTGAGTTGCTCTTCCTCTCTGACTCTCTCTCCTTCTGCACTGCACCAAAACCTTGCATTCTGAGCACATGAGCCACTGCTGATCTGTAGCCCAGGATCAAATGTCGTATTGATGCTTTTTTTTTGTCATAACCTCATCCCTACAGAGATCAGAAAAGAATGTAATACATCTGATCAGGGGCTTATTATCAGCTTAAATGTTACATGCAAAGAGTTTGACTCCTTAAAATGAAATACAAATTCCATCAACATTTTGATAGAAATGGAAGATGGAATTGATTGTGATTTTTCAAATACATGTTCGTTTTGTATCGAAACTCCCATCTAAAATTTGCAAAAACTAATTACTTGAGTTTACTTTTTTTTGGCAGAACCCGACAACCTGGAGTTAAATTTATCATAATCTTAGACCGAAGACTGGATACATGGGCCTCTATCAAAGCTGCTCTTGCCAGGATAGCAGTAAGTTTTACCCTTCTCTTTGTTATTAAAGCAGTTATAAATAAGCTCTAAAATAGGACCTCTGAAGTGCTATACTGCTGTACTTTTTGAATGAGGAGCCATTTCATGTAATAAAGCAAATAAGCTTGCCTTAATAGTTTACCTCCAGTGTTGGTGGTTCTTTGGGGGTGAGGATGCTTCCCAGCTTCACTTGCTGCTGCCAGTCAATCAGAAGGTTGGTGATGCACTAACAGGTGGAGGCTGGCAATGGTAGCTGGATAAGCTTCTAATAGAGGATGACTGGCATGGTGGTATTGATGTTCAAACTGAAGTTTACAGCAGAGTCCTGGTGTGTGCTCCAGAGTGACCAAGGTGGTGCAAAGTATGCGCTGGACAAAGTATATGCTCGGTGGTTGAAAATCAAGGGTTTTCGTGACCACAGACGTCAGAGCAACCAGCCTGTAGTCATTAAGTTCTGTGATGGTGTGTGTGGGTGGAGTGTGTGACTGACTACATAATTCAATTCAATTCAATTATACTTCATTAATCCCCGAAGGGAAATTCAGTTTCGGTACGGCCTGTCCAAGTGGGACGCAGGATCCGAGGCCTTACTGCTTGCTTATTTCTGTGTAGATAACACCATCCCTACCAGAACAGTGGAATGCTTCACAAATAATAAAACATGGATCAAAGGTGATCTGAAGCCACTGCTTAAAAAAACAAAAAACAAAAAAAAACAAGCCTTTAAGAATGGAGAAAGAGAATCAATGAGGAGTATATAAAAGCAACTTAAGGTCAAGATAAGAAAAGGCACTGAAGCATACAAGAGGAGGCTGGAAAACAAGCTCCAGTAGAACAATATCAGAGATGTGTGGTCATTGATGAAGATCACAGGCTTTAAGCAGAAGGATGATAAGACAGATGAAAGACTGCACAGAACAAATGATCTGAACATTTTTTTTTCAATAGATTCAACAAACTCTGCATCCCTCTTGCCCACTGTCTTTTGGACTACCCTGCCCTTCCTGTGGCACTGACCCTTATGTTTATATGGATTTATTGTCAGGCAAATCAGAAGATGGTGCTGCTCCCTTTCCCTTTCACCTTTCTGTCTCTAGGAGTCAAGTAAAGAGGCAATTGGATCATAATAAGTTACCAGGTGTGATTGCATCAGCCCCAGAGTTCTGAAGGTCTGTGTAGAACAGCTCTGTGGGATCCCACAGCACCTCTTCAACCTTACTCTGACCCAAGAGACGGCTCCAGTGATGTGGAAGACCTCCTGCCTTGTTCCAGTAACAAAGAAGACTCAGCCAACAGTCCTCAGTGACTATAGACCTGTTGTCCTTAAAATCCCATGTCATGAAGGTCCTAGAGAGACTCCTGTCAGTTCACCTCAGCAAACAAACCAGCACCTATCAGGACCCCTTGCAGTTTGCTTATCACCATGGAGTTGAAGATGCCATCATACACCTGTTTCAACAAACCACTGTCATTTAGACAAGGCAGACAGCACTGTGAGGACCATTTTCTTTAATTTCTCCAGTGTATTTAACACAATTCAGCCTGACTTACTTTGTGAGAAACTCCAGAAGACTCAGTTAGAGGCATCAACCATTGCCTGAATCAAGAACAAGAACAAACAGATCACAGTTTGTTCGACTGAAGGGTCAACTATCTGATCAAGTAGTCAGTAGCACAGGAGCACCACAGGGGACAGTACTCTCACCATTCCTTTTTACCCTCTACACCTCTGACTTCTAGTACCACACAGAGTCATGTTACCTGCAGAAATACTCAGATAACTCTGCAGCCATTGGGTGCATCAAAGATGCACAAGAAGCTGAGTAAAGAGAGCTGGTGAACAGCTTTAAGGCACGGTGTGGAAACAATCATCTGATCCTGAGTGTCAACAGAACAAGGGAGATGATGGTAGATTTTAGAAGAAACATGAACAAGAAAGGAAAGAGCAGACTGTTCTCCCTAAGGAAGTGTAAGAGTTTTGGCATTTGCAACAAGATGCTACATATTTTCTGTAAGTCTGTTGTGGAGAGTTTGATCTTTTCCCGTGTCACCTGCTGGGGTAGTAACATCAGAGCAAATGACTTAAAAAACGTCTCAAGTTGATAAAGAAGTCCAGCCTTTGTTCTATGAACTCCCCTGGAACCTCTGGAGATTATTTCACAAAGGAGAATTATTAATTTTTATGAAATGAAAAAGATTATAAACAACAGTGAGCATCCTCTTCAGAAGATTTTTAAACAACAACATAGTGTCTTCAGAAGGAGGCTTCTCCAGATCTGGTGCATGACAGACTGATACAGCTATCAATGCCTACAATAACTCGATGAGAAAAACAAAATCCCTATTGGTTGCTGTAACATTAAATTTTCCTTTGGGATAAATAAAGTATTTTTAATTGAAATTGAATCTGAATTTAATGGTAAGTGGTCTGTAATTATATAGAGCTCTTTAAAATCAGGGAAGTGCTTTATACTACATTTGGTCATTTCCCGTCGCATTTACACACTGATTTGGATAAGCTACATTCTAGCCTAAGCTGTCGTGGGGCAGACTGACAGAAGCAAGGCTGCTGTACACAGGCTCAACCAGGTCATCTGACCACCATCAGTATGCAATGTGGGTGAAGTGTCTTGCACAAGGACACAATGACAAAGACTTTCAGAGTTGGGGTTTGAACCGGTGACTGTCTGGTTGCGGGGACTCCTGCAGCCTACACCACTGTTGCCTTTTCCTTCCTTCCTTCCTTCCTTCCTTCCTTCCTTCCTTCCTTCCTTCCTTCCTTCCTTCCTTCCTTCCTTCCTTCCTTCTGTTCTGGAGCCTTGTATTTTAAATTCAAAGCTACTCAGGAGTTGCTGTCCATGGTCCTGATGTAAACCTTTGTTAGATCATTTTCCCATCCAGGTATTAGTAGCAATATTAACCAGCTGTATCTAGCATTTTTATCATTTAATTCACGCCGTGTCTTGGGAGAAGTCCCTCTGCATACTGCTGAAAATCCATTAGTTAGCAAAAACTGCGCGATGACGCGGGAAGCTGAAGCTCCGGAGGGGAGAGAGGATGAGGAGGAAGCCAGGCGAGGGCGGGAGGGGGAAATGTTGCGGAGTTGTGCTGCCAGCCTCTATCGCAGAGGCACAAGGCGGCAGCAGAGCTTCGGCTGTTGCCAGGCGGTCGGAGGAAGGAGCTGCATATCTTCCTTGGCACTGATTTTTCAGCGGTCAGTCGGGACAAAATAATAGATATACATGTTAGAGATGTCTTCCAACACCATGACCGATTGCCTTTATCACCGACCTTTGCCAAAGATCCGGAGGAGCCCGGTAATGAACACCTCCTTTATTTGAATTCTTGCTGTGAGGAGTTTGGATGTAAGTTTTTGGGCGGCTGAGGGTGAATGCGGCAGCGCCGCTGACTGTAGCACTGCGGCTCCGAGGGAGATACTGCTTAGTCACTCTGCTGCCTGTCTGCGCCTCCATGGTTAGACTTGACATTAGTGTCTGCCAATAGGAAGACTGCATAAAGCTAAATGAATCTGCAGATGATAAAACAAAAAGGGGCCAACATGTTAAAGTACTGTCGCATGTTTTTTTTCTTATACCCCAAATTTAAAAACAACCAGACAAAGGCAATGCATTTCTATAACGCTTAAGGTATTCAATATAATGAGCTACTTTGTCTTCCTTAAACCTCAGCCTTTGTGCCTGAACAGTTACAGCGTCAGTCAATGACCTCAAACGATCTAGGGTCAAAATGCACTAAACTGCTTAAATAAAGAGGTGGCAAATGAAGCTTAAATCAGGTTGAGTGTAATAACTGAAGCCAAATAAACCAGAACTAACTTAGAAGGTCTACTCAGATGTATGTATTTATATTTTTAAAGGTGTTCACATTATTT
This sequence comes from Jordanella pulchra, assembly GCA_034780135.1. Lineage (NCBI taxonomy): Eukaryota > Metazoa > Chordata > Actinopteri > Cyprinodontiformes > Cyprinodontidae > Jordanella > Jordanella pulchra. The sequence goes on along the minus strand of JAUZNJ010120325.1, from coordinate 18,675 downwards.
AAAACTCTTTTTCTCTTTAAAACTCCTTGGAGCTTGGAGCTATTTTGGAGCTTGTAAATATGTATATTCTTCTATGTCTGTAGAATGATAAGTAGAAAAAAACAAAGTAGAATGAAGTTTAAAACGTGTAGAAGGGCAGTGAGTAAAAATAACCAGAGGGATGGGTATTTTTACATAACTATAGATAGTTATCGACACATAACATAAGGACCATAGCAGGCAAAAGTAATTATAAAGTCTTCCACTGAAAATGTGTGTTTATAATGTGATACTTTATATTGTGATCTAACATATGAGCTCGGATATTTTTGCATTTTGGTTTCCCGTAACGTATTTGCAGCTAAATTCTACATCAAGCTTATATGATATGTGGTGGTTGGATGATATTTAAAACTTGTTCACTCTTTAATACAAGCAAAAAACAAACAAACAAGAAAACAAAACAAAAACAAAAAAAATATTTGACTAAAGCACATTTTAAATCATTTGATAAAGCTATAGTTGGACCTCATAACTTTTATACAAATAGAGGACAAACAAGTTAGTACAGCGACAGGACTGCAAACATATATACTCTGAAAAAACACGTCTCACTGTCTGCTCTGTTCAAGTTATGCTATTGCTGAGTGATAAAATGTGCCTCAGCAACAGTTTCTGAGTCTTGGGTTGTCCCCTCCCTTAAAGTCAAGATTCTAGATGTCTAATAATCAACTAGCTTGTTCTTTTATCTAGATTAACCTAATCTCTTAATCTTTTTACTTTAACAAAACTTGTCAAATTTTACTATAGATTAGTTGAGAAACATAAAACTCCTTGGACTATTCTTTTTAATTCATATTAACAAAAGTAAAAAACAATTTATTCAACTTATTTCTGTTAGAAAGACATTTTTTCCACGAAAAACAACTATTTATAACAAAATCCAGTTTTCCATGGGCTGCCAGAAAACTTGTCATCACTAATACTGTAGTTAGTTGTGTGTCAGAAAAATGTATTTTGAAATACTAATCTTTTAAAATGGCTAAAAAGTTTTAAAAATTTGTTTCTCTCATCAAGGCCTCTTTTCCTGGGAACCTCCACCTGGTCTTGGTGCTCCGACCCACCAGCTTCTTCCATCGTACTGTAACAGATATTGGTTTCCGCTTCAGCCAGGATGACTTCATGCTCAAGATGCCAGTAAGGCAGCTACTCCTCAGTTACCAAATTTGTCTCACTTCATGACAAGGTACACCTCATTAATTGTTTTATACGGGAGCGCCATAAGTCAAATATTTTGTGGTAAACTAACTGGTGTTTCAACATTTGTTTTTATATAACATATACTGTCCCTTGTTCTTAATATGTATTTAATGTAAAGTGATAGTTTTAAGCAAGAAAAATATGTTTTCTTTTCTTGAACTGTGCCAGATAGTCACATCATCAGGGTATTTAGGCAATAAATTTGTCATTTTCTGACAATCAAATGTGTTTTAACAACTGAAAACTATTTTGAAAAGAGGCACAAAGTCTTTTTGTGAGCTCTCTGTTTTTTCTACATGTTTAGGTGGTGATGCTGAGTTCTGTCACAGACCTGCTCCGCTACATTGATGAAAACCAGCTAACATCAGAGTTTGGAGGGACTTTGGACTACTGTCACAGTGACTGGATCGTTTTACGGACGGTAAATGGATTCATAAAACAAGCTAGACCCTAAAATTCAATCTGAATATTTTTTATAATTTTTTTATTTCATTTTATCTATAATAAAACTTCCATTAGGTTACCAAAGTTTAGGATAAAAGTACATCTAATCATTCCATGTTTTTCTTTTTTTTGTCTGTTTTTCTTTAAAGGCTATTGAAAGCTTTGCAGTAACGGTAAAAGACATTGCTCAGATGTTACAGGGCTTTGGCACAGAGCTGGCAGAGGCAGAGCTGCCGAATGAAGGGAAAGCCATCGAGCAACTGCTAGAGAATCACACTGAAAAGTACAAAAAGCTCAAGGTGAGGATCTTTGCAAAAATTCCTTTACTTACATAAACAATTGTGACCCTGAGCTGCATGTCTTTTATAAACTTCTCTCTGGAAGGATGCAATAAGGTCAGTTTCAAAGGAGGGTTGTCATCTTCTGTCCAACCTGGAAACAACTGGGAAAGATGATGACTCCCAGTGGGATGTGAAACTGGACTGGGAGACAGTACAGAGGTAAATGATATCTGCAGTTTACTCTGTATTCCTAAAATACATGTATTCACTTCACCTCTACTACAATGGACTGACAGTTCCTCTGTTAGGCTCCTTGCACAGCTGAGAGACATGGAGTTGGCCTTCGATGGCTTCTTTGAGAAGCATCACCTGAAACTCCATCAGTACCTTCAGCTGCTTAGATACGAGCAGAGCTTTAAGGAGGTAAAGTTGTTACATATTTTATTTTGGTAGGTTATATTTTTTTGTATATTTGCTAGAAATTATATTTCTTCGATTTTAAGCATTTAGAGGGAAATCGGAAGGACTTTCTTAAGGCTAACATTTGAAGAAAATATAAGAGACCCTGATATTTATCACCGTGTATCCTAAGCAATGATTGGAAAGACGCAGCAAAATAATTTCTGTTTTTAAATTTGATAGTTATTTACTGTTCTCAATAGCATTCAAAAGAATAAAAAAACAAATTTTTTCTTAGTTATTTAACAGCTTAATGTAAATATGTGTTAAAACCAGGGTTAGTGTCCATCTAATGTCCATCTAATGTCCACAAATGTTATGTGTCTTATTTTTTTAGATGGAATTATGTCTCGAACATCTCATGCAACACGAAAGAGAACTGTCTATAAATGTGAGCAGTCTGGCTCAAACAGAACAGGCTCTCAAAAGGCTCGACAGCCTGGAATCTAATGCACAGGTCAGTAATCCTCAGTCTAATCTTTAGCGTTTCACTCCATATGTACATCTGCTTATATTATTGAATATATTTTATTTATTTTTTTTATCATTATATCCTAAAGTACTTATTTCTGCACATCTACCTGATTAAATTCTAAAATGATCTGAATTTATGATTTATATTTAAAGTAAGAGAAAATTTCTATAATGTATTCATTCCTTGGGTTGTAGGTTTAGTTAGGGCTTCATTTCTCGGTGGGTTTGCTGTTATTTCATAGTCTATTCTTTGCAACTAATAAGTTGAACAAGACTTTTCCATTTCATTACCTAACCCTGGATCAAGTCTTATAACTATAACTTTAACCCTGTCTGGTGCGCTCCTTAGTCTTCATGATCTTCAGAACATAATGCTGCTGACACAGTGTGATAGGATGTTTAGTTTAGTTTTTCACATGAAGGCTTTTGTAGATAAAATATTAGTTTTTTGATTAGACTCGATTTAACTTGGAGTAAAGCGAGTTGCTACAAATGAAAGTTACACTCTTCAGATTTTTATTTCTTAAAGAAAGGAAAATGTATAATTTTTCTAGACATCTTCCCTGATAAATTACATTGAAGTTTGTCATTTAAATATGGCAGCACTTGGGAAAGATTGAGGGGTATTAATGCATTTTACATAAATTATAACTGCAAATCCTGTAACTTTTTTTTAGGTTTTATTTGGTACTTTATGAATACACTGTTGATTCAATAACTCCGGTCTGTTTTCCCTTTTGTCTCAACCAGGAGGTGATATCACGAGCCCAGATCATCATCCTCCATGGACACCAGCTATCAGCAGGTCATCACTATGCCATGGCGCTCATTATGCAGCGCTGTAATGAGCTTCGCCACCACTGTGACACACTCTCTGCTGCTCTTAAGTCCAAGCACTCTTTTCTGATGCAAATGCACCAGCTGCTCCTTTGTCTTGGGCAGGTATATATAAAAAAAACCTTTAGATTTTTTTTAAACATAAAGACAAACAAATATTGCACATTATCTTTGTGCTTTCGGCCTCCAGGCCCAGACTTGGTGTGATGATGGAGCGTATTTGTTGGCAAACCAACTAGTAGACAAGTCCCAGTCCAAGGAGGGTGCCCAGCTAGCTTTAAGAGAAATTGAGAAGTTCCTGGAGGGGGCGCCGCCTATGTTGAGCTCCGGTCATGATATTCTAGCCATTGAGTATGAGGCAGTCATTACTCCTCAGCTACAGGTTGGTTTCCAGTCAATATCTTCAGAGATAAATAATTGCTTTATTCTCTTCATATTAACTTACTTTGCTTTATTTTTTTCGGTGTCCTTGTAAGACTCAGATTGGGAAAGTTTTTGAAAAGCACGCAGCAGTACAGCAGATGATCCAGAACCGACAAGGTTGTTTAAGGAAGCTGGCTGACAGACATGTGCGACCGATCCAGCTTGTGGCCCCCAGGCCTGAGAACCAGCCTCGCTCCAAATCTCCGCTCTTTTCTCCAAAGCACGGTAAGGATTTATAGTATCATCCGGGATATGTTTTATATACATTTATATAAACCTATAAAAATGATCCTCGTTGGCAAGTAATCAGAGTGGCAACTTGTAGTGAGCAAACGACTGATGTTAACCTCATGTGTGTTTTAGGGTCTTCTCCAACCTATTTTAAAGTGACTGTAGTCTTTCTGCTCCTACAAAAGAACATATGATACACAGAGTCGACCCGCAGGGAAATATCTGACTGATCAACAGCTGCCATGCAATCTTTTGTTATTCATATACATTAAAGAACATTTTAACTCATCTTGTGCAATAAGGGCACCGGAACAAAACAAACACAAAGACTAAAGCCAAACATTAGTAATAACCTATTCCATGTTGACATTTACACTCTTTTAATTTTACGAAACATAATTCTTCTGTCTGAAAGGGAGATTTACGTTGTGAAGTAAGAATCCAGAATCCAACTTGAATCTGGTAAAAAAAAAAATAAGGGATAAGGGTTTTTTTGTATTAATGAGCCATAACTTAATATTAGAAGTGATCAAAAGCTTTCAGGACCTCAGATGATGACCTTTTAAGGCGATAAATTTAGATAAACATGGTTACTTCTTACAAATCTGGTCAAGATCTTCATCAGTGCAGTTATAACGTTAATTTTTAGGTGGATGTCTTCAGGTCTTTTCAGTGTATAGTTTTTTTTTCCATAAGTTACCTGAATAGATATGCACTTATTTTTTCAGTTATTGAAGAATCAGCTAGAGGATCTGTTTGAGTCTGCTTGTTTGTTCTTATAGTAGGGTTTTAAGTCAGTCGTCCTGTCAGTTTGACTCCACAGTGTATGAAACCAGCTCTCCAATAACACTCATTATTTAAATGAATGAGTCGGTTTTTTTTATTTTACAGGGGATGGTTTAAAGTTCACATTTGACATTTCACTTCCTGGGAAAAAATCCTCCAGAAAAAGTCCAAACCCCAGAAAAGTGAGTAACAATGAACTGTGTTTGTTTCTTCATTTTTTTTTCCTGTTTAGAACCAATAACCTGTTTGTTATTCTAAAGTGTTCTTAGCTAACAGGTATTTTAATGGGATAGTATAGGATCTTTTAATTAAGTTTCTTTTCAGAAATGAAAGCAGTTAATGTTTTAACCAAAGTATCTTCCTTCAGTCTAACTCCAGATTAGTTGGACCCACAGGTTGAAATGAACAGCTAGTCCTAGAAGGAGCTGCAGTTTAGTGGATGTTACCCCCTTAAAACAACTTCCACTTTAAAACTGCTCCTGCATTTCATATAAAGGGTATTTTTTCAACCTTTGAATCTGCTTCACATTTCCATTGGATTGTTATTTGCAGCAGCTGTAAGCAGATGTATGAGTAAAAACTAAAGTATTGTAAATGTAATAACTTCCGGTAGATTTCTTAAATGTTTTTTTAAATTACTATTATTTTAGGAGTGTTACATGCTCCTTTCTTAGTTTACACAGTAAAATCTCTGGTGTTGTACAGTCTTTTGCCCAAACAATCATCACTTATACTGTAAGAAGCTTCTTAATAATACCATTGTTGACAATGGTTAAAGACTAATCCCCTATAATTTCTGAAATTTAAGTAATTTAATGTATTAGAAGATATCTTTCACTCATGGTCCTTCTTAGATTAGCCATTAGCTTTAGCCTCTGAGTCTAACTGATCTGTACTTCTACTAAAGAAAACTCCAAAAGAGTTATCCTTTGCATGCATGCTATTAACTGCCAATGACTTTTTATCTTAAACGACAAAACAAATGAGAAACTATAGCTTTTATTTTTAATAGTAGATTCAATACTGACCTTTTTCTGGTGTTTTTTAGATAGAGGTGATGCATGACTACCAGGAGAGCCGGAGCTGTGTGACATACAGTCTGGATGGAGATGACAGCCCGGATATCTTGAAGCGGTAAGGTGGAGAAACGCATCCGCCCCTCTGTCTGTTCTAGGATTTTTTTGCTTTTGATGTTGTGTACTCTGTGATTCTCTTTGCTGTGTGCTAATGATGCCTTATGGCTGTCTCTTTATGTTTGTCTGTTTGTTTGTGTCTCAGTCATGTGATGAGGGAACTTATAGAGACAGAGAGGATCTATGTGGAGGAGCTGCTGTCAGTGCTGCTGGTAGGAATCAGTTCAAAGAGGCCCATCGTTGGATGTTACCTTATATTTACTTTTTCACCTTTATTAGTTTTCTTAACATACTTTTTTGTGCTCCGGAAACTGCAGGGTTACAGGGCTGAGATGGATAACCCGTCTCTGTCTGCGCTGCTGCCACCAATACTACGCAGTAAAAGAGATATTCTCTTTGGAAACATGCCTGAGATCTACAACTTTCACAGCAGGCAGGTTTATTAACAAGATTAAAAAAACAGTGGATGCTGATGTTCTAGAATCTAGATATTTGGATCCTATTGGAAATTTTCTTAAATGTCTTGATATAGTACATTTTTATTAAATAAATGACATTAAAATTAACAAAATGAAAAGAAAGACGATCAAAACAGTAAAAGAAAAGTCTGAACAGATGTAATTTTACTGTAAAATCAAGACGGTTCTTAGAAAATAAAATAAATTAAAAAACTTTCATACAGTTTTAAAAATGTTTGTCAGTTCCAGTGCAATAGAAACAAATATAGAGGTAGGCTAGTGTATCATATGAAAGACACTATTGTTGGACATTTTTTTAATGAAAATTGATTATTATTATTATTATTTCTAATCATCAAAGTAACAATGTCATTGAATAATGTTTCACCCTCTTATCTATCAAACCGAGGCGGTGTTTGAACACAAAATTACAACCATGTTTTTCGTTCAATTGAATCGTTATAATTGAATTATACACTTTATACAAAGTGTGGTTCAAGACTGACTAGATAAATAAAACAATAAGAAAAAAAACATCCAAAATGATTAAAATTAAAGGAAGTTGACACAGAAGTTGGGATTAAAAGTGAAATAAAACCGGAAAAAAATTGAGCAGGAATAAAACTAATGTTGGCAAAACATTCAATCCATTTATTACGTGTTATTATTTATTTATTAATGCCTTTGAACTTTCATATTACATAAGGTCCGACTCCTTAGAATTTGTGACAGTTAAAAGGTATACTATTGAAAGAATAATTTTTCAGTATAATTGTTGTTCAAGCCTTGTTTTGTATCGTATAGAATATCTCACTGAGGTTCATTCATAAGTGCAGAGCTCTTCATTTCAGGTCTCATTCTAATACTGAAAGGGAAGCAACAGATCAAAACTCCAATTTATTTCAGCCCTTTATTTTAACAAATAATGTCTTGCTTATTTTCTCTCTACTAATTTAGAGTGTTCCTTCAAGACCTGGAAGGATGTCTGGAGGCACCCGAAGCTGTTGGAGCTTGTTTTCTACAACGGGTTAGATTATAAATATTTATTTGAAAAGCTAATAAATCTTTTTTTCCTTGTTTTTATAAAACCTTCATGTTTTCTCTATGTTTAGAAAGAAAGTTTCCAGATGTATGAAATGTATTGTCAGAATAAGCCACGTTCTGAAGCACTATGGAGACAGTTCTCAGACTGTGCCTTTTTTTCGGTAGGTTTTAAGTTAATTTATTCATTTATGATGTCCAAGTAAGAGAAAATATTTGATAGTTTTCATAATTTGTGTGAATCTTAAATAATAATAAATTGTGTTGGAAAATCAAACTAAATCTAGAATATAAATATTGAAAAAACATTAAGGTAATAGTTTCAAAATCCTACTATGTGTATATTTAATGCACATAATTCTAATATATGTGATGAATTTAACAATTTATAATTGGGGATGTGTCACTGACACACTTACTGAACCATATGGTGATTAAATTTATCTTTAAAATGAAGGAGTGTCAAAAGAAGCTGGAGCACAAACTGGGCCTGGACTCCTACCTGCTGAAACCAGTCCAACGGCTCACAAAATACCAGCTGCTGCTCAAGGTTGGGACGTGCATTATTCTTGAAGTCTGTATTATTCTTGAGGCAGACCTCAAATTTGCTATGAATAAGAAACCCAGAATTTAAATATCAGATTCAATACATATGTTTTATGTTTGTTTTTTTTCTATGTTTTGGTTTTTATAAAAATACCCATAATCTCTGGGCATAAGCATTTTCAAATGTTTCTGTTCTCAGGAGCTGCTAAAGTACAGCCAAGATTGTGAGGGTATTTCTGAGCTGCAGGGGGCACTAACAGCCATGTTGGATCTGCTCAAATCAGTCAATGACTCCATGCATCAGATTGCAATTACAGGATATGAGGTTAAAACATTATCTTTCCTTCTCTGTCCTAATCCCTACACTATAATAAATTCTTAATAAATGTGACCCAGATATATCTGCAAAAGTGTGAAATCACTCCCTCTCTGCACGTAGGGGGAAATCTGCGAACTGGGTCGTGTGCTGATGCAGGGCTCTTTTAGTGTGTGGATCAGCCACAAAAGAGGTCCCACACGCATGAAGGAGTTGGCTCGCTTCAAACCAATGCAGAGACACTTCTTCCTGTACGAAAGGGCTCTTCTTTTGTGTAAAAGAAGGGAGGATCATGGAGACAGCAGCGACAAGACGCCCTCCTACAGCTTCAAGCACTGTCTCAAGGTTGTTGTTTTTTTTGGTTATTTAACTATATATTTTACATATTATATTTCGAATATTTTTTTCATTTCATACTTGTTGGCTCAGGCTTAGATTAAATGAAGAACGATTGTTTTTTCAAATCATTTCACAATTCTTAATTTGATTGAGTTCCTGATTGAGGCTTTGACTAGGACATTCCAGTGCTTGAATGTATTTTTATTTTAAGAGTAATTTTAGAGTTTTTGCCCCATTAGTATTTTTACCTGTATAATAGTTTTCCACTTTTTCCACAGGATTTTCTCCTTGAATTGTCCTGTTTCGTGGCTCTATCACTCTCCCTATTTACTTTTAACTTTAGGCCTTTAGAATAAAAATATCTATTTTAATTTCATGAGAACAGAAAACCCTCTTTCCCCCCATTTCCCGTAATGCCCCTTACATGACTTTTGGTATACTTTTTTGGGGACTGTGAAGGATGTTTTTAAACCTGGTTTTACCCCCCTACTCATCCATAAAAACAAATAGTGTCTGCCCTGCCAATAGATTATTTTAATAAACTTTTGGGTCTCCACAATTCTCCAACAACTACAACGGATCTCATGTTCAGCATTTACAAATATGAGAAGGTTTTGGTTAAACTGGTTTCTGTTTAGGTGGATCAAAGTACAGGGGGGTGAAAACATGAGAGATCTTACATACATAGAAGGCCTGGATGTTTGCTGCTTAAATGATGGGCTAACACTTAATGCAACCCATGCATACATCTGCAAAAGGCATATTTCATAAAGTATTTGTTCTATAACTTTACATTTTTGATAACTGCAGGCCTATCCAATGCAGGGCGATAAATTTGTTTAACCTTTTTCAAACATTGTTGAACATATAATGCACTCAACCCTTTCAGATCTTTTTTTAATTAAAATTTGATTTTGCAGTTTTATAGTCCTTTATGTTGGTCTATCAAATCCCCCAACATGCATGTATTTCCCTTCATTAATAACACACTGATGAAGGGAAATTGTTTATGAATGACTCAGATTGAAGCGTTGTCTGTGTTGATATCTTTCTACACTGAAACACCCTCCTGGCTACAGAACATGATTTCTTCCTCTGACACTTTTTTTTTGTTTTATCTGTTGATGTGAGGAGTGTCACATCTGGTGTATTCTCACCAACTGCAGCTGTTTGATTTATTATTGAGGCTATGGGAAGGAAGCAGTCACGCAGCAGCAATGTGACTGAAAGAGCCACGATTTCTTGGTTTAAATTGGACAGATGCGCTGTATGATGTCATTCTGAGGCACTACTTGTGTTGATGGTCCTAAAACCCTGCGTGTTTGTCACTGGGCAGATGACTGCTGTGGGGATCACAGAGAATGTCAAAGGTGATGTAAAGAAGTTTGAGATCTGGTACAGTGGCAGGGAGGAAGTTTACGTGGTTCAGGTAAGATGTTTGCATGCACAAAATGATTGATTTTTAGACAATATCAGTATATTTAATCAGAAAAATTTTAACGATTGATGGAAATATCCAAATTATCAGAATATATTGTTTCTGAAAATACAGTTGGGATGTGTGTGTTTTCAGGCTCCAACGGTGGAAGTTAAGATGGCCTGGCTCAATGAACTCAGACGAATTTTGACCAATCAACAGAAGTTGCTTAGAGGTTTGTCATTAACCAGCTATATTAAAATACAGACAAACAAATGAAAAATACCAACCTGCTCTCAAGGTTTTGAGCTGATCTAATGAAAATTAAAAGGGAAATCGCTTGTCTATTTCACAGTACAGCTCCACTTTATTCTTAAAAGATGAGCCTCTGATTATTAATAAAACACTGGTTCATAACAAAAACAGGTATTGTATTAAACCCTCTTTATGGACTAGACAAACACTAAGGCTTTGCCTGGAGGATCCTTCTCTATAAGATACGCTGAACAGTTCTAAATACTAAGCTAAATTTATTTCTCACAAATCTTACTTACAAATAAAAATTATGAAACCAAAGGTAGTGCTTGTGGCTAGAAGGTGCCCCTTATCGAGGTAAGTCAGGAAAACAAAAGGTTATAGCTTTAGAGTTAGTACTAAGCTTTAAAGAGTCCAGTGAGCAGCTCAGGATTAGACTTTTGGTTTTTGAATTTGCTGCCATTTGTGTAAAATTTACCTACCAAAAAAAAGAAAATTAATGACATATTTTGTAAGATGTTTTAGCACAAGAAATGTCAACAAAACCATGTTGAGTATCCAGTGTAGCAAGGATATCCATGCATGCATTGGATACTGATACAAGAAAAAAAACAACCTAATATCGGCCAAAAATATTGGCCCGTCGATGCATCGGTCTATCTCTAGTACCGACTATTTTTAGCTCTAATAATTTTTGATCCCTTCTTTTAAGCAAAGCTAAAAGAATCCAGTATTGGTACTAAAAAAAGTAGAAAAAGAAATGTTTAAATATATATAATATAAGGAAGTTGGTCTATAATGACATTACAGTTAGGAGTCTTTGTGAAGTCTCTTCAGCATCTTGTTTCTCCTCTTCTCATAGACGAAGCATATCAACATGGCCCACCGGCTGAACACATGCAGCTTTCTCCGTCACTCACTGAAAGGTCAGTGCCTTTGTTTGATTAGAAGCTGTTAGTGTTGTAGCAGCATGAATAGAACTATAAGAATATACACGGGTGCAAACACACAAGCAGCCTCTGAGCCAGCATTTATTTTCAAATAGGAATTTAAAGTTTTTGTAAAATGTGATTTTTTTTTTATTTTTTTTAATCATGGTAGCTTTGTGTGCGGCAATATTTGGAGAAAGGCAAAGGCCTGTCTTTTCATATTTCACTGCTGTTTAGTTGCCTATCCCCACTCCTCCAAATCCCCACCTGCAGGGGCATGCGGCCATCCAGAGGGGTCTCCAGGGGCTGTCTGTCGGGGCTGGACTTTGTGTCACTGTCATCTGATGTGTTTGTGTGCCTGAGGTCCCGGAGCCCCCGTCCCCGAAGCCCCCGACAACGGCCCCGGCCGCGTCCCCGCTGCTCCAAGCTATAACACTCAGTGGTAAACTTTGCTTGGTTCGCCTCATCATGGCATGAGGACAGGAAACCCTTCACTGCTGTGCTGCATTACTAATTCATAGCTGCACCCCCTTCATTTCCTATGGCCTCTATTCAGGTTCTTAACCCATTTCACTCTGCAAAATCTGTCTTAGCATCTCCTTCATGGCTTTGTAGCGTTGTGTCAAAAAACAAGTGATTTCTGCATTTTAAAATTGCTGATGTGCATGTTATGCAAATGTTAAATAAGAGTATATTTCTTAGAGCTTTTACCTTTTTTCATTTTGTCAAGATTTGGCTTGTTTTTGAGATTGAGCTTCCTATATTTAG
>JAUZNJ010120314.1:0-19193 GCA_034780135.1 Jordanella pulchra | reverse complement strand
TGTGTTTGACAGTTTTTTATTATTTTCAAAAATACAAAACAAACTTTCAAGCACAACTGTAAGTTTCAAAAATGAAACAGTTGTATCGAAATACCCCTACCTGAGCCTTCTGGAGTTTCTGGCAAAGCAAATCAGGCCAAACCATGCTAAATCCTGATATTATGACCAGTGTATTGCCAGGGCTTGGAGATATTCTAAATTGCTTTTTAAAAATTTCAAACTGCTCTTAACAACTAATAGAAGAAATGGGTTGAATTTTCTCCTCCTCTCTCATCTCCCTGCTCTTGTTTCGTATCCTGGACACATGCTTTTCAACTCAACTTGTAGAAGCTTATGAGATTTCACTAGGTGTAAAGATTCAACTTGCTATTTTTTACTGTGGTAATGCAGCATAAAAAATGTCAAACAATGAAAAGATATTGGCAAAAATCCTTTATCCAACACCAGAGGAAAAAAGAACAAAAAGAATTTATCCACAAATGCAGGAACTGAAGTTCTTTAAAAACGTATGTCAGAATTAAGCATAAAACTATTCCATTATGCAGCCACCTTGAGCAGCACAATTCAGGTAAAAAAAATAGCTAATGATTAAACAAGATAGGATACCATCTTTTTCAGATTTATTTTTCTTATTGAAAGAAAATATTATTTTAACACATTTTTTTACACTGGTTATCTTTGTCTCATATTAAAAATAATGTTTATGGAGGAAATTCTAATGGACAGCTAAAAATCATTTGAAGGTAAGATATTTAAATTGTATACATTTTCTCAATTTTGAAGGTTAAAGTAAGCATATACCAACTAGATTTTTTAATTATCTGAATATCACACTGGAAGTCAACTTGAGTTAGCAAGTTGTGTTAGCAGAGAGTAGAGCACATTATAGGGACGGGGCTGTGAAAATGTGTAATGGCTCTACAATGGCGTATGCAAACATTAGCCTGCGGTGAAAGTGGGCAGTATAACCAAAATAAACTTCACACTGGTTGAACTGGATATGAAAACATTATTTGTTTTGATGCAGAATGGATTTTAAATGTCATGTAAAAGTGCACCATGAGCTTCAATTCACTGAATCTTATCCAATAAGCACACGCCTGAGTTTCTCTCTAAAACAAACACGCATTTGCATGCTAAAAAAGGGCAAGTGAAGAAATTGAGTCAGACAGCTCAATTGAGAAAAACAAACCATGAGAAACCCTGTCAGGAAGTGAAAGGAATATTTGAAAATCTGCTCCACCTCTGCCACAAGCAATAGTGGCATAACAAATAAAAGGAGAAAACATGCATTGCTACCAGAGTCCCTGTCCAAATGATAGAAAAACTAAATAAGAAAACATATATTTATCCGATACATGAAATAGGCTTTTAACCATTTAATCCAAAATAAAGTTTCCACAACTGTAATGCACCAAGGGTGAGAAAGGTAGAAAAAGGCACACGTACAACGTGTCAGCAGCACAGTGTGATAACCTCTTAATTTTTGGCAATTAAACACTTTCCTTCATTTGCTTTACATAGCAATAGTAGATCATAAGCGACAATAACTTAGGAAATTATGCAATTAGTTTGTAGAAGATCTTGTTTTCCCTTTAACACACTCAAGCATTTGCTTAAGCGCACAAATGAGAAAAATCTATGGTGACATATGCAATTACCATCCGTTTTGAAAATTAATTTCTGTGTAAATTTTGTACTGAACTGTCTGTCTAAGGATGACTTTATTCTCCCACAAACACCCTACCCAGCCTCATCTAACACCAGCCAAGCTAACTGTCTCTCAACATCCCTCTCGTCACATTCTGCCCCGCTGGGGCCTCAATTAAAAACTCTTCTGATGTCAAGTAACTGACAGAGAGTCCATCACTTTTGCACATCCTTCTCCACTGAGAGTGGCATTAAGATGTTGGAGGCAGAGTGGACTATCGATCTTTTTTTTCTATTTTGGGTTGCTCAATTTCTTTTTACCGAGCCAGCTTTGCAAGACAGGTCGAACATTGGTATAATAATCTCTTCACAATATAGTGTTGTATAAAATTTTCATTAGCTTAAAAATAAGAAATCCCTCTAAGGGTGATATGGACAGAGTGAAGGAGACAATTAGTGGTGGCTTTTTGAGCCAAAGCGGAGTGTCTGGATGGTTAATGCTTCCAATTAGAGGATCTAACACTAAAGACAAAAAGGTACAGATGGATTAAAGTAACACCCAAGATGTGTTTATTCCTCTTAAAGAAGCATCATTCATTACGTCATTCATTATTGACAGTGAAACAGATGGAAAACTGTGATACAACATAATCTTGTTAGTGGCATACTAACATCTAGTTTATTTTTAGACTCAGATTAGCATATTTTGGAATGCTTGAGAACTATCTAATAATTTGAGCAAGACTTTTGACCACATCACAGAGACCAAGTAAAAAGTAGTAAATTTTTATACGACATGCATCTTGACAGCATGCATAGAAACCCTTTGTAAAATACAGACTGGAAAAGCTACTGTGAATCTCGCACTGTAATATATAGAGTTAGATCTTACTTGACAGACTTTATAGATTCTTTCACTTTATTTGTATTTAAGTTCTGTTTTTTTTGTCCATTCATTGATGAATTGATTGTTCCTTTCACCCAATCATCTTCATTAGGTGTTATTGATGTACAATACCAGAATTATGGCGGATATTGATATATGCCAATATGTTGCTACCTAACTGATGAAAATATAACCATCCACGATGCATCTACTGGTGTCTTGATGTTGTTTTGATTCTACCTAACCTTCAAATGTGAGAAGTGTGGCTTTTCCATAAAATTCCAAGATCATTTATCACCTTTTTTAAGTTTAAAGAATGCATTTGTCTTCATTATGCATTTTTTTTATATTTCCTAACATGACAGTAAATTTACTTCAAAATTTCTGATTTATTTCCCTTCTTAAATTTCTTTGTAATTTCCCCTTTTTCTTTTATATTGTCATACAACATATCTTCAAGCATGAATGCCTGCCTGCCTTGCTTACAGCTCACTTTTACTGGATAAAGATTATACTCTCAAAGCTTTGGCAGAAGTAATTTTTTTAAAATATTATAAAGATATTTATAAATCTAATGGCATTCCACAACTCTGGATGAGCCACAACTTCATCAACTGTATTATGGCCTTTTCAAAACAGGACATAGCACACAATGGCTTAGAATTCTCTGCAGACACTCTTCAATTTGCACATTATTTTGCTGAACCAACCTTTGGTTCTAAATTTCAAAATAGTACTTATCAAACCAGGCATTCAAGTCAAAGCTGGGAAGTCAACTAAAAGTTGTATTAGGCTTTTCTTTACATTGCTATGAAGCTGTAAATATCAGGCAAAATTAGAACAGGTGGATGATTTCCCTAACATTATCTGTCCCAAATTTTTCCAAATTTATGTAAACCACTGAAACATTTTTTATCTTTAAAATATTTTGATGCATTTGAGCATTTATTGTCATTTACGATGAAACAGAAATGTAGCTCAAATGAAAAGTGCTTACATGATGATATTTCTGATATACAAAATAGCAAGGCTGTAAGTTGAACCCTGTATTAAAGACACAAGTGTGAGGTATATCCATAACATTAAAAAACTGTATGAGCCTCTTTAAGGAGCCCAAGTTTTTAGTATGCTTCCCTCACTGCAGTATTACTGGGAGAATATATAATGACAGAATTTTTAAAAAGACATGTGCTGCCTAGGGCTCTCATTATAAAACAGCATTTCTCATTTTCTTCAGCTGCAGTCTTTGGTGGATATGGAAGAGACAGATGAATATCCTCAAAGCACTCAAGTTAGGCCATGCTCAGACTGTGGTGCAGGTCAGATCAGTCTTGTTAGCCGTGCATCTTTGAAACACAACCAAAGCTTCTCACTGTTTACTGTGATGGTAATACAGCCACTCAGATCCATTTAGATTAACAAATCTGTTTTTGTACATAGCTGAAGTTCAGGAAGAATGATTAGGATTTAGATCTACTGATTTGCAATTAGTTTAAAACCAACCAGATTACACATAGTTTACACAGTATTAAAAAATCACTGTAGACAGTTTTACTTTTCATTGTGCTTAGATATTTGTCTGTAATACATGTTTGAGTTGAGAGCTGTAGATTAGAACACTGCCTAGGTTTGCTGATAGCAACTGTGAATAGAAAAAAAAAACACAAAATTTGTTGTGTTATTATGTTGGAAGGCATACATACATACATACATATATACTGACACTGTGGACTCATAGCTGAAAACTCCAGAGATTCCTATGAATCTCTTGAGACATTGTGTCAATAGTCGGTTCATGTTACATGCATGTTAACACAGGTAGCCTCTCTGAGTCATTTGGTGCACAACCTGGACAGACACGGTCTGCTAACAGTTAAATATCTGCAGTGCAGAGCTGCCCCTCACAGTAACATGTCTATTGTTAACCTAGTTGTTAACAAGCACGCCTACTTTCCTACTGCTGCCCTGTCTGCAGGAGCTGTCTGCCTGCTCGTTGTGAAAGCCAAAAGGAATAAAGCTGCAGCCTAGAATCTTAAAAACATATGTTCCAATCTTTCCTTTTGAGTTCTTGTCAGCAATCCAATCCTTTTTTAAACAATATCACATTTATTCTGTATACCAAAGACTGGAAATCCTTTCTTTACATTATTGTCCATTAACAGCTTTTTTTTTACCGTTATGACATCTACTGTAACCTGACTTCCTGAGCACTTGTTTAGGAAAACTCAGCAAGCTGCCCCTACATTTAACATTATAGGGGCTATTTCTAAAAATGTCTTTCTGATATAAACTCATCAGACACAGACTAGTGATTTATATTTTTGCTAATTGGAGTTGCTTGAAAAACACCCTTGATACTGTCATTTGATAATTCCTCTAAGAATCTAGCAATCCCTCAAAGCTTTTCTGAAACTCACTTTCAAATACGGCTGTTCATGGTTTATTGCTTAAATATACTTTGTCTCCTTCTAGCACTTTTAAAATATGATGTCTTGGACAGACTGAAAATGGCTCAGTAAATCTCCCTTAGTGGAACATAGCTAATCGCAGACTTACAACTTGAGTGTAGCCAAGTTATTTAGCTTGAGAAAATGCTCAGCCTTGGGCTGAAAAAGGGATCAAGGATAACATGTTCCCGCCAATGTCCCACATGGATTGCAACTTTTTCAGAAAAAAAACGTGTTGACTAAACGTATTGGTATATGCAGAGATTAGGACAGTTGCATATACCTTAGGAAATCTAGAAATGCAAGCGGAAGAAAAGAAGTCCTTGATATTTTTCACAGTTTACTTTTTATTTTGTCAATATGTGTCATGGATTTTTTTCCCTTTAAATTTTGGAAAGAAATAAAAAAGGAGAAGAAATAAAAAATTGTGGAAAGGAGATATAAAAAGGAAAACAAAATATTTCTTTAAATGATAAAACAAGACATAAGGCTGATTTAGTATTTTGTAGATTGGATGTTCTTGAGCAAGTCAATGGGCCAAAAGGTTTAGCAGTAATATGGTGGACTCAGGACTCAATATGTGACCAGGCTATTGGTGTCAACAACTTTAATCTACCTAAGCATATTTTTTATAAAATCATAGTAAAACCGAGCCTTCAAAGTTAAAGCCAAGTGATTAAACAGGCAAAATGTTTACTTTTATCTTCTGAGAAATAACGGAGATACAGTCGCTAAATCTAGGTAGAAAAGTGTTAAGTCCACTTTGTCATCTTTACATTTTTGTGTGTTTGTTCAGAAAAGATAAAGTTCTATAAAGAATGAACATCCACTCAACTCTTCCACCAGTAGCAGCAACAAAACGAAATGGTCAATTTCGGCGTTACAACTTATATCACTGTTGTAATGTAGGTTGAAGTGTTTATCTTGTTTATAACAATCAATAAAAAAATAAAAAACATCCTCGTTGACTCAAAACAATTTGAAATTTACAATACCACAACCTGAACAGTACTTTACTCATAACCAGGAAATATTCTCTTTCTGGTACTTCTTTTTGTGGTTTACTACCCCACATGATTAGCCAGCGTAACTTTTAAATGTATATAAAAAAATAAACAGGACTTTGGAAATTTAAGAATCTACAAATTGACAAATGTTATCAACCAAAGGCGTAATCCATGGCTCGATTTTAAGTCCCATGCTTTTTGATCTAGGCCTCATTTGAGAAACATCCTCAGGAGACACGGTGTTTATTTGAACTATGTTCATGATGTGCCATTTTATAATGGCATACCTACTGCTGACTGAAGACAAATTGGTCTCCTTTTTGCTTGTATTTTAGGCAGATCTTGATTTTTTTTGCTGAAATACCATCTTTTTGTTGTGGCCGTTGATACAACTAATTAAATGCAACTGCTGGAGATTTCAACTCGAGTGATGCTAAAGCAATCCCACATGAGCAAAAGGAAAATATAGACATCACACAACAGCAAACTATTCATCAAAGTAATAATGGATATGACTGTCACCAGACGTGTTCAATAAAGTGTTCTTCTTTGCTGAAGAAAAACTCATATTAATGGATGCCAGTGTCTCTACTCCATTAGTAAACTGCTAAGGAATGAGAGCTGACAGTATCATGAACACACCATAAAAAGACAAAGGATCGTAAGAAAAAACAGAGCAGAGCTATCAACAACGGTCTTGAGCAGAGCAGCCAGTGACTGCTGCTGCTGTATAGAAGTCTGTATAGATGTTTAGTGGGAGCAAGGGCATTGATGTACAGTCAGATAAAACACAACAGGATTGTTCGGATTACAGATACTCTGATAAATATCCAATTAGCCCTACATATGGAACTGGCTGTGCCAGATTTTTGTTTACATGAGAATATGTCCGAGGAATGGAGACAGGGAATTATTGAGGAGCATACAGAAGCAACTTAAGGGCAAGTTAGGAGAAAGCAAAGAGGTATACAAGGAGAAGCTGAAGCTGATAAAGAAGACCAGTTCTGTATTAAGAACTCATCTAGAAGCTCTTGAGATGAAGAAGGAAATCATCATAAAATGAAGAACATTATGAACAACAGAGAGGATCCATCTTAGAAGATGGTTAAACAAAAATAGAGTGCTTTCAGTCAAAGGCTTCTCCAAGTCCTATGTTAGAACAACTTGTAGAACAACTCGTCGAAGAAAGGCCAATGAATTACTTCAACATTTAATTTCCCTGTGGAATTACTAAAAATATTTTTGAATTGAATTTAAAAGATCGGAATTCAGCCATCCAGAGTGCAATGAAAAAGTCCAATATGAGACACACAGGGGGAAATAGATTGGATTTGGGTTGCATTGACCTGCTGTCTGAACATAGCCTTAGTCATTAGAGGCAGAGAGTTTTCTTCATCTCAGTCAGAGCAGGAATATTGCCAGAGTTTGCTCCTTTCTGACTCAGTCCAATGCAGAGACATTAAACATTGATAATCATAGTTATTGCAATTCAGATGATGCCAACTGTAAGATCAGTCCGCCTATACGGAAAAGCAAGCCAGTGAAAACAAAGCTCTAAGAAAACTTAACATAGTTTTAAAGGCAACATAGTGAAGTAAAAGTTGCCTGAGCCATTAAATGGGGCATTTTGCCTGATGGAAAAACATCTAGGCAAAACTAACGTGCAGTTTTTTTCCCATATCAAGTCAGTAAAGTTATTTCAAGGACACAACAAAGTGAGAAAGCACATGTTGTCCACAGACATAGGAGGAATAATAATGGACACAGTCATTTTAGCTGTGTGTGAAGTTGTGTCTGACGCTTTTTACAGTTATAAAAGCGTGTAAGATAATATAGTACATAAAGGAGAGGCAGGTGAAAATGAAGCATGTTTTTACCACGTGTATAATCAGGCTGTGTATCAATATCTAAAGCCCATTCCAGCACGTCGCCACTGATTCAGTTTATTACTACGGATGTTTGTGATTCATTGAGCCACAAAAGCTTTTTCCAAGCTAAACATAAACAAACCATCTAATTATGACATTAAAGAGAAAAATTGTTGTTTTTTTTTTCAGAAAAAGAACCATTTGCTACTTTTGTATTAAGTTGCTCATGCCAGTAGCAGGCTTTTGTCCAACCTTTACATTTTGTAAGGCTTCTTTAACTGTATTCCTCTATCTAAATACTTAATAAAGGTATTTAGATAGAGGATAGACGAATAAAGGTAATGTGTATCTGAATTACATGTTACCCACTGACAACATTTAGCATTCTACCACATTTTTTTAATCCCTTGACATATTTGGATTCATCCTAATGACATGAAGGCAGCTGTTGGCATTGGTGCTATTAAAAGCAATGGTTGGATGGGCGGGCGGGCAGACGGACCAACCTCTTTATAATAGCTTTCTGTTTATTATACGTTTCCTCAAGATCTAAATATGTTATTGAGTTTATCATCTTATACAGCGGTTTGATATACATGTCAAATAATTTATTCTTTATTTATTTAGTTTGTCTTTTTTAAACATGTACAAATTGCTTTCCGTTACTTACAAGTTTTGAGTGATTAACTGATTTCCCCATAGAATCTCATCATAAAGCAAAGAGAGGATAAAAAATTTACTGTACAGACCATTAGAGTGATGTAATGATGTAAAAAGCAAAGTGGCTGTTTCCTATATTTTTATGGAACCCGTTAAGAAATAAAAAAAAAAAAAATCCTTTGTTTGATCACTCTACTTCCTGTGGGTCTTTGATTTGGAGCCAAGGACTCAAATAAAAGATGTGTTCATCATTCTGCCAAAATGACACACAATAGACGGATACAAAAAGCAGTTGAAACCTTTTTTTTAGCAGATACACAAAACATTTAAAAATTTGGATGTTTATATTTTTACATGTAGAAAATGAACAAGGATGTTTTCTATTTTGATGCACATGTATTTCCGAGACACTTCCAAGACCATGTTTGCAGGATTTAACCTTGTAACCACAACAACTAGAAAACAACCCCACATTTCCAAGCCCCGTTGCTCCTCATTTGGTGAAGTAAGTGGGTAGAAGCACTAAGACAGATGCATTATGGATATGACACACTCTTGTGGTGTGGGTCACTGAGCTGTCTGCCACTGAAAGGGAATTGCTCTTACAGCTGCAACACTTATTCATAGGGCTTATGATGAAATTAAACACACATAACTGTATTATTAAAGTTAAGTAGAGCAGTTTGTCTGTAAAGAGCGCTACGCTGTCAGACTCTAGGGGGACGGACATAGCAATGAAGTCCAAAACGGCAGTAAGAAATGAATTCCTCCTGGAGATAAAACAGGCTGTAACACATTCAAACTGGCATCACAAAGAGCACAACCACAGCAGCACTTAACCAGAGTTGTTACCATGACATTTGACACCAGAGTTTGAAACTAAGGGTTTTTACATTGGGAAGAGTTTCTTACATCATATCTTTGCGGCAAATGTATGCATTAAGCTGTCGGGCCAGGAGGAGGAGAGTTAGTTGATTAATAAACCTCCTCAAAACTCCTGTGCCCTGGAAGACAGCAATAATCCCCCAACCAAACGTTGTTTTTCACTTCATAATGAATTACTACTTTCTATAGCTATTACAAAAAGAGTAACCTATGATGTGAAAAAGGTGAATCTCCCAAGCCCTCCTAATTAAAACCACATTAAAGCAATGAGCAATGGTCTCTTTGTAGAACCAACCTCTAATTTGATGCACAGAACAAAGCAATTTACCGAGTGTGCAAACAACCTTTGCAGGACAATAATTCATAGTGCTATCTGGGGTAGTTTAAACATCAAATGAATGAGCTGAATAATTAAATAACTGAACTTTGAAGGTGTGCCTAGAGGTTTGTTTGGGGCTATTCTCTTCTTAACTCTAGAAAGCTGCAGCTAATATGATTTCATATTGTTGAGCCAAGACTGATGCCAGACCTCCTGAAACCAATCCTTCTTATAGGATTTAGCGCTAGCTGTGTGAAATGTATGCTGGAGGACCCTGCTGGTCCTGATGATAGTCATTGCTGTGAGTCCAAATCAAAATGAGCCTGATCAGTGACAAAAAGAAGGCTTTTGTGTGTTTACTGGCATCATAAATACAGTTTCCTGAAAAGGCAAGCCAGAGAGGACAAAGAGAGGCCGTTTTCCATTAGTCTGGGAACAGACATAAAGATGTCACAAGGCTGTTAGAAGAACCACAGAGGGGGAGACCTAACTGGACCTAACTAAAGGATTATCCCACAAATGGATATTTCTTTAGACCCTATTCGCAGGAAATGATAAAACAATGTAAGAAGGCATGAAGACACTCCAAGATAATTCTGAATATATAAACCACTTTTGCAAATTTTTTGCTTCTGCTATTTAAAGTTTTATCACAACGAATGTACTAAAAACATGCTAACATAAATAGACATGTCACATCTAGTGGAGGGTAGCAATTATCACCTCATACAAGAGTAATCAGAGACAGAGGAACCCGTTTTATACTTTCTACCTTAAGAGAGAACTCCGAGTACCTACTTGCAGGGCCTTTTTTAATCTCTGACAGAATCTGATTGAAGGAAGTACAATACAACATACTTTACATAACAATGAGTTATCCTGCAGATTGCAAACGGTGTGATTGTGTATCCTTGTAACTAACTGACACAGTTAAACAGATTTTTTTAAAAAGGCATGTACTGTATGCATATTGCCTCTTGCAAATTTTGGCATGGGCACAAAAAGAGGTCAATAGCATCTGTTGCACTTTTGTAGGAACAGATCTTCATTTGCATCTAGCTCTAAAATGGAAAAATAGCTTTATGAATATGTTTCTTCATCCTAACTTACCTTTAAACAGTGGCAAAGAAATCCCTTTGATGTAAAGATATTGATAAAAGGCTTTTAGACTTGATGTGTAGATGAAAAAATGGCAGTAGAATAATCAGAGAGTAAATCCTAGCCTAAAAGAGAAGTCTTTATCTTTTTTGACTGTACTGCTCCGAAACTACAAACTGAACACATTTGAATCAAACCCAAGAGTCCGTCAGAGCTGCAGGCGAAAAACAAGAAAAAAAAAAACTGAGAACATGATAAATAATGTTGCTGTGGCTGTAATACGAGGATAAAACTTCACTGTAATGAACGCCCAGGAAAAGATGCCCAAAGATTTTAACATGTGTGACACCTACAAATACCCTCACTTTTTAATCCTGCTAGGAATTAATGTGCTTACAAAGAAGCCATTGCTGACTACCTGGATTTGTTTTAGATGCTCCACACCACTTCATTTACCTATTTGGTTGTTTTCCTAGCTGCCCTCCTGATAAGACAGATCCTGCATTCAGCAGGAGAAAGAAGACCTATTTCTTCACTAGGCACTAATTAATACAGTGCTTAGTTTAGAAAGTTGCCTGCTCGCTGCTCTACTGACAACAGATCCATTTATATTGCTGTTTTCTGTTCCTCTGAAGGCTCTCTTAATTGCATTTAAATTAGTCCCTGTTCAGGGAGAACATGGACCAGTTCAGAAACAAGGAGAAACAACTTTGCATCTAAGACTTTGCAACTGGATAGCCTGTAAGTTGATGGAAGGCAAAAAAATATGCTTGTAAAACATATAATGTTTAAATCTCTGTTTGCAAACAGAATTGTGGAGAGCTTTGCCAAATTGTTCCACTGCATTGTTCTGTTTGGCCCTTTGGCAAGATTGTACTGGTACAACAATGTTTGTAAGCCATATTAATGTTTTAAACTCTACTACAATATCTGCATGTTTGAAGGGGAAACATAATGTATATATGTGTTTAGAAAGGCTCTTAGAAGAACTATTTGAAACAACATTGGATGAAAACTTTTATCAGCCAAAGCAAAACAGACAGATAATGATCAAAAAGAAAAAGTAATGCAAGAATTGACCTCTGTCAACATTGTAAAGAAGATTTAGAAACAAGAATAATAAGAAAGCTGGAAACCTCTGGTTGTAGTAAAAAAAAAAAAATGAATATTCTTACAGAGCATTAAACTATCTGCAAGGTAAAGGTCAATGTTGCGATACCAATTAAAGGTGTTCTTTAACTTTGATTTATCTAGTGAAGGTTTGTTTAAAATGTATGTGTTTTATGGAAATATCTATTAATAAAAAGGCTGTATATGTAAAATATGAAAAAGTAATCTGGATATGACTAACCTAGAACATTTAGATTCTGGCTTGCTGGTAGTAAATCAATTCTAACTTAAAATGTTTTGAGCAATACTATTTACCTAGCACCTTTTTTTTTGTTAATCAGCACTGGATAAAAATTTTGTAAAAACCGTATTTAAAGCCCAAAAGTGAGTCTTTGATCCATCTTAATTAGGACAAAAATTATTTCACAGTCTTCACTTTTATTTATTTTTAATTCTTCTCCACAGATGCAATACAAGTACAAGCAAAATACAGAGTGCTACTTCAGAAGAGCTCAACTAATACATCTATTAATATTAGGTTAGCTCTACTTGTGTTAGTAGGGTGGGAAAAAAAATATATACATATATACATATTTATATATAGTATGTAAAAAGCACTCAAAAAAAATAAGTGTTATATTACTTCAGTGGCAGAATGAAAAAAAAAATTTTAAGTAATTTTTGTGTGAAAATGTATTTTTACTACAGTGGATCACATTTAAAGAACTGAATACATGCAGTTCCAATATTACACCCAGTCATATCAATGGAGATCTCGTGATATGTAGTAAATGATATTGTAAACCTGCATAACTAACTTAAAAATGTAATATGTAAAATCTGCTCCTCTGCATAGTAACTACCCAGTGTGACCAAGTTGTAACAAGATTTTAGCAGCCACAGAATGAGATTCAGTAAAGATTCTTCCAAAGAGGGCGGGGTGGTCTTGCTGTTCATCACTAAATCTATCTGAAGCCAATCAGGCCATAATATCACAGCTCTGAGCTCAGCAAATGTCATTGTCTCCATCTTGCTTTCCGTCATCCACTTCTCCTCCTCCTAAGCCCCACTCTGTAACTCCCTCTCTCTATCACTCTGGCTCATCTCTGTATCTACTTCCTTTCTCTACTCTATCTCCATCCACACACTTTTCCTGTAAATGCTGTGCCAGCAGAGTGATGCTGGGGAAATGGCGCCATCCTCTTTGAGAGAAGAAGCAGACGAAGTGGAGGGGGTTGAAGTGTGAGTGGGGGGGGCAGCGACAGCCCCTGAAACCCAGCCGTCAGACCGCTCACTGCAGCACTCACAATGGAGCTGCAGATGGAACGCGTAAAGATGCGCATATAGAAAAGAGCCACAAATGTATAGAATACAGACCTTTGATCTTTAAAGACTTCCATGGAATTTATCATTTCCAAGCAGAGGAAAATGTTCAGAGCTGGGCTGAAGCCTAAGACGGTGCATGGCAACAAGAGAGGAGTGTGTAAGGAAGGGAGGGGATCAGCACTCAGACACATTGTCCGTGCATGAAGACAGGCCACGGTTCATTTGAAGACTGAAGCAGATCCTTTCCATCATTCGACTGTTCATTAATACCAGCTGTTCCTGTGGGTTTCCCTACATCCAAGCCTCGCTTCCCTCTGCAAATCTATCAATATCCAAAACACACAAACACTCCCCATTCCAGACCACAGCTAAAAACCAGACCAGCCCTCTGCAGTGTGTTCTCAGTCTTAAAGATGGGTGAAACTATGCATGGATGTGCTGATTATTCTGTGGGCCAGTTTTCATTTGTGGTACCTCTAAAATAGGGTGACATTAACTTGGTTGACTTGCCGTTGACTCAACTTGCAGACCACACAGTGCCCTGCTGAGTATGGGTAAAGGGTTCATTTTACTCAAAATTAACCTTGTCAAACTCCTGTTCTGCCCAAGGGAGATTGGTATTAGAATTGTAATTTTTCAATCAGAGATTGGAAAGTGTGTGAAATGTTTAACATCCCTGCTTCCTCTCTATCTGCCCTCGCCCCTCTCTTTCTTTTTACAACTCTCCACTTTCTCACAGTTTCTCTCATTCTTCCATAGACTTTTCAGAATGCTAAGCAGATTTCATCAACACATATTTGGATTCACTCCTGCCTGGGAGGGGAAAAAGTGTTTGCGTGTTCACTTTATAGTCAAAAAGGCAGACAAATTTGCTTTACCAACCAGGCTATTCCAGCAGAAGAGTTTTGCTAGGTCAAAATTAATTACAGAAACTGTTAAGCACACACCAGCTGTTGTAAACAAACCCAAACGTGGGTTTATTTCAAACAGGCCCCCCTTGTATCTTGCCACGCACGATACCATAAATCTTCTGTGTATTTACAAACAGCTTGGGCCATCATCAAGCTGTGCTGTAGCACTCCAGCTGAGAAATTACTCTTATTCATGTGCACCCAGTTGCAGAAAACCACAGTCACCGACGCTTTAATTACAGGTTTTCCCTAGGTTTATTTGTGGATTTGCTTCCTGCAATGTCCTTTTTAGAGCTGTGCTACATAATTCTTTAACAGTTTCAGTTCTCATCAAACTTAAAGTTTGTTACTGGTTCTTTTGTTTTAGGTCTGTCTTTCAATTTTTATATAATCTATTTTTTATGTTAGTTTCATTTTAATGGGAAAGACAGATCTACCAAGACCATAGAAAAAAGGCATGGCATAAATGGTATGAATCGATTTGCAACTCATTGAGTGAAACTAGTAATTGACCCCCTACCAACAAGAAAGACTCTGGCCATGAAGCATAAAGATCAATAAATTAATCAATTAAAGATACGCCCGATCTCAACTCATTATGTGCATAAAGTACACCTCTCCTCAGAATCAATTTCTTCCACTCCGGTCTCTCCAACACAATGGGGCAAGGATGTCAGGGACAAGATAGTAGATCTGCAAAGGCTGAAAAGGGCTACACGACATTCATTGAGTGGCTTGGTGCGAAGGTGACCGCTGCTAGTTAGTTAAATCAGGAAACCCATGCACAATGTTATCTTAAGGGGTGGGGATGATCATGAGAAAGCTGATCAAATACTCCATACAAGCAGAAATAAATATATTGTTAGAAATTATCTAAATACAGTCTATGTCTTTTCTGTTCTTTTATTAAACTTTGTTCTCTAAAGACTGTGATGTCCTAGTGTGTCATATTCAGCCATTGTTTTAATTTGATGATTTTTGTTGTTGTTGTCAAAAGAGCACTGTTTGTTTTTTTGTGATTGCAGTGAGTTGCATTCTCAGGCTTAGAAAAACTAAAGATGTGTCATGAGTTGGTTTCATTCAGTCTAACATAACATTACAATGAAAAAAAAGAGTGGCTGAAAAAAACACATTAGGGTCACTGGATTCATGTTAATTTGTAGCAAAAACATACATGATTTTGAGAGGTTAGTGAAGGACAACTTGCCCCAGAAATGACCTTTTTTAATAAACTATAATTTTCTTAGCATTGTTTTGACATTTACTGCACAACTGTTGCAATCTTGCTTTTGCATCTTAAACTATCTGTACGGTGCCTACTTCATGTTTAAAGCATAACCTTTGTTCTGCAGCTGTGGGATATAAAATAGGCTCCAGCTCTAAATTTCTCCGTAGCGAGTTGGAGCGAGTTTAGATACAGAGTGTAGGTTTTAAAGTTTACTTAAATCTACATATAACCTATTATGTACACCAACACACCAGTCAGGATATGTCATAATCACTCTATGGCGACAGCAGTCTAGACGAAATTCTAGAGCCAGCAGTTTAAACAGGTGCAGCTCTTCCATAGAATTTGTTTTTTCTTTTCCACCCATTTCCTTTTTCCTCTGTCTATGGTAGAAAAAAACAGAACAATCCTTCACCTCATACAACCACTGTATAATCACTATGATCACTCTCCGTGTTTGTGTTGCTGTGCACTGACAGTGTCATTGCTGCTGTCAGGCCATCTGTGTCTAGCCCTCAACACTCGAAACATTCCCAAGCACACAGGGCACCCCCTCCATAAGGCACATTTTTAGATGTTAGTTGTGGTGGAGTAAAGTTATGGAATAGGGGTTGAGGTGTTCTTAAGGTGACCCATTTCCCACCTATCCATATATCCATCCATTCTCTTCTGCTTATTGGTTCAGGTCACTTAGGGGCCGGAGTCTATCTTCAGCAGTCTATGGGCAAAAGGCGGGGTGCACCTGGAAGGCTTACCATTCTTATTTACCTCAATCACATGAAAATAATTACTTTACCTGAATTGGTGATGCTTTTTGATAATCTGTGTCTCTACATTGAAAAAACTGACAAAAATGGTTGCTGTTTTACTTGGCAATCAGAGGGATTATTTCTGTCACTGTGTATAGAACTTGTTACCAAAGGTGTTGATATAACTATTCACCACACAAAAAAGCACTTTGCATAAACAATTTCATTACTAAATCTATGCAGAGTTTGTTACTGCTGCTATAACACTCATTAGCATAAGCATGTTAAGCACAAACATGCCAGCTAGAGATGCGCCAATCAACCCCGCAGAAATTGGAACAGGCAAAGTTTTCTTGTGATTAGCTTTGTGTGATTGGAAGATTAAGTACAAAGTATTTTTTCATACATTAAAATGCATCAAAATCAAAGCAGCCAACATTTGGTAGACAAGTTCCAGTTAAAAGAAAAATCTAACAGCACATACTTTGTTGCACTGTTTTGGAGTTAAGCAACTCAAAAAAGATGGACAGACAGATGGATTATATATTGATAATAATACTGTATTACCTTTTTTTCCACAAAAACAACAATACAAAACACCCAATAAGAAATGTGCAGCACATTCTCTTGTATTCAGAATAACTCTCGGATTAAAAAGGTAAATTTAGAATTAATCAGTCAAACGCAAAAAATGTTTGTTTATACTACAATACTATAGCTACAATAAAACTTCCCATTAAAACTTATTGCTTTGAAGTAAAATAAAAACAAAGGCCAATAATTCTTAGGATATGATTTGTGATATCTAATTTTTCATGGACATTTTGAGAATATATCAGCCCCAGGAATGAGGAAGCCATGAGACTCAGGCGAAAGGTGATAAAGTTAATTTTCTATATGAGCAACAGCAGTAATATATTTGATTGAGCGTCTGTGTCCTTTGATGGCACTTCAGTGTCCCATGTCAGTCATATCAAAAAAATGCCTTTTCTCTCATGCTAATTCTAATGTTGTTTACTGTGTTTAAAGACCCCAAAGCATACTGTATCTCTGGGTGCCACTGAAGGCGTTTATGTGCATTTCAAATAACCAAATGTTTAGTCTCTGTTCCGGGTGCTACAAAAGACAATACAAATACTGTACATAGGTCCCTAAATCAATCATTTAAATTTACAATTTTAGTTTTCAAATAGGAAAAACTGGTGATCGAATAAGGAAAATACAAAAGCCAGTAAACTGCAAAGCACAGTAATGATGTAAAAATGTAGGTTTCAACAACTGCCAAAGTGGAGCATCAATCTAACAAAATAGAGACATTAACAGCAGCAACACCCAACCAAAACGACTTCTTCAGTAATATTCGTATTGTCATTGAGTGTTCAATAATTCTCCACCTCCCCAATGGTCCTTCTGACTGGTTAACTGTTCTGTTCTGGGGGCAAGCAAAGTGTTGGAAAGGCCAACTTTACTCAGCCATCTAGTCCTGCCAGTCGCCCATCCTGTTTCCAGACAGCCCAGTCATTTCCCAGCCCAGTGGAGCAGCACACCGTGACCTCTGCCTCGACCTCCGTCTCAACAGGCTGAGCACCAGCACCAGCTACAGTCCAGAGAGCCAGCTCCGACCACCTCTACTTATTTATGAGCCATTTCACACAGTGCTGCTCCCATTAGAGACCAACCCTTAGCCCACCCTTACATGGCATTCTCGTCACATTTAACACACAGAATAAACCATCAGGTCCAGGCAGACACAGCTGGGTGGAGCCTTAAGGTGAAGCTATAAAGACCGTCTTCACATTGATGCTAACACAAGCATAATCTAAAGATGCATCAAATGATTTGAGAGAGTTAAACACATAACAATAATGCCCAGTTGACGAGGTACTTGCTGCACAGAATATCTACTCCTTTTCCTTTTGTACAATTGTTCATTTTACTGCTTTAGTCTTTTGAAATATTTGATAAAAGGCAGCTTGACTGTGCTTAGAGAAAAAAATCCCCCACTGATCTAGCTTATCCATGCAAAAGAACTAACAGGTTATGCCTACTGAAGAGTAAGCGTGCAGTTCTTTAATTCCCAGTGGTTTACTTGCAGCTTTGAAAGACACAAACTAGTTAAATTCCACAGAGAGAATCTTACCAGACACACTGGTAGACAAGAGGATGCAACATTTTAATGAGGATCTCTGTATGCTTGATGGGAAACATGATAAGTCTGCATACTCTGTGAAGGTAAATTTCAAAGACACCAACAAAACCATAGAGTAGATAATAAAAGAAAAAATCCTTTACCCACCTGTGACCGTGACAAAAATGAAGCGTTCCTCACTAAGCAGTGGGTTGATCAGTCGGCAGTTGAAGGCGCTGTTGGGCTCCAACACGACGGTTAACACACTGGTCATGGTGAACAGCCCTTGTTCATTGGCCACCATCGAAGTTGTGATATTTTCTGTCAGGGTGTGTCCGCTACCATCCTGCCATACAACGTCGGCCTTAGGATACCCACCATATGCCACACAGGTCAGGGCCACCTCATCCCCAGGCCGTAAATTCGATTCAGGCTCCAGAGTGACCTCGGGCTTGGTGTATGGAGCTGGGGTAAAGAAGCAGAGAATAGGTATGGGTAAACCAGCTTGAAGATGTGATGAATAACTGACATATGGCCAGTAGGACCAGCTGACAGGTTGGCTTAAGGCAAAAACACATTTGTACCACACTGGAGCATCAAGCACATGTCATAAAATCAGCACACACACAGCACACAGGTGACTGGACTTCAACTATAGTTAGTTGCAAGTGGATTGTGATTAGCAAGGCTCCTGTCCATCATTTTCCTTTTAGCTTTTGTGACTGAGTCTAATCACTGGGTCAAATGAGCCCTATTCAAATGGGCTCATGAGAACCAACAGCTGTAGTCAATCAGAATCACTTACAAGAAGTGTAGAGGCCATGACATAAAGCTAATTTGATTAACACAACTCTCTACATAACCAAAATTGACAATTTATGTTGCTGTATGTATATTTTTGACCCAGCAGATTTGGTCACA
>JAUZNJ010120303.1:0-19194 GCA_034780135.1 Jordanella pulchra | reverse complement strand
ACTAAAGTCTAAGAACAGCATTCTAGCGTAAGTGTTCTTGCTGTCCAGGTGAGAAAGGACAGAGTGCAGCGCTATGGGGACGGCATCCTCTGTGCTCCTGTTCTGCCTGTATGCATATTGGTGGGGGTCCAATGTGGGGGGGAGACGGGATCTGAGGTGTGCTAGGACCAGCCGCTCCAAGCACTTGGTGATGGTGGGGGTGAGGGCTACCGGACGCTAGTCATTGAGTCTGGTTGGGTTGGAATTCTTGGGGATTGGGATGACAGAAGTAGTCTTGAAGCAGGCCGGTACCACAGCGCAGGCCAGAGAGAGGTTGAAGATGTCCGTCAGCACTCCTACCAGCTCCTCAGAGCACACACTGAGGACGCGTCCAGGTATGCCATCAGGACCCGCAGCCTTGTGGGATTTAATCCTGCTCAGAGCCGCTGCTACATCAGTGGAGAGGAGAGTCAGTGGCTGTTGTTCTGGAGCGGTGGCTGCCTTGGTTGCAGTTGTGGTGTTCCCTCTCTCAAAACGAGCATAGAAGTTGTTAAGCTCGTTGAGAAAAGAGACATCAGAGGAGGTTACCCATTAAATGATTAGATCCTCAGCATGTCATTCTTTCAATGGAAGGCAAGAAAGTAGATTTTGGTTTGTTCTATTATAAGTAGCTTGTTCGGGGGCAGCTGTACTCCAGAGGGTCTGGTCTCAGGTCCGCCTGTGTGGTTTCTAGAACACAGTCAGTCAACTCAACAAAGCAACAGGTGGATTAGAAGAATCTTAACTTTTGAAGACTTACACTTGAGTGGGCGGGTTGCTCCTTCAGGTCAGGAGGAAAGGCAGCACCGACAGCGTTCTTTGGAACACAACCACTTCACAGCGCAAAAAAGTACGTACAAGCCGAGACAGCTAAGATTAAAAATAAAATGTATAATCTCCTCATCTCAGCTCAGCGCTTTCAAAAAGAGAGATAAAGTCCTTTTTGCCTGCAAAAATGGACCGAGGTTCTGTAGTTTGCACCACGAGTAACATGATCACCAGGCGGATTGGATGTTTTCTTGTGTGTTCAAATGTATGCAAAACAACCAGCAGGGGGTGCTGTCAGCTATTAAATTGACATCTGAACGTGGAAAAGAAGATACTTTAAAACGGTAGAAAACAAAATGTACATCAGAACTTTGCTTAACAAAAACAAAAGCAAAGCTAGCTCAATCACAGACAAAGCTAATACTTCACCAGTGGCAATGAAGCGTGGAACAGAGCAGGTAGCAACGCAACCACAATCAGATGTTGCAGACCCAAGCACATCAACTCTTCCTCCGCTTTGCCTGCAGACAGTACAGTCGCAGCAGCCTACAGTATCAGAAGCTTCACAATCACTGGATGGCAGCAGCATGCACCTCTCATTTGCAGATGAACTCGGACTGTAAAAACAGAAACAAGTGTGCCTTGAAAGCTATCCTGTTCTACATTTTTCTGGAAAAAAAAAAAAACGCAGTTTTTCATCCAGCATGGTACCAAAACTCACCTTGGTAAGAATTTTCAGTAAAAATGGAGGCTGCATACTGCCTCCCTTGCAGGCAGTTTTCTCTCACACATCATCATCTGACTTAGCATTTAAAGGAATAGGATTCACTGATTGGAAGCATGCCTTATAAAAAGATAAGAGATTAAACAAGCATGGCTTCTCAAAAGATCATATATTCTGTGAGAGCCCCTGGAAAGAGAAAATTATGCTTATTAAACTGGTTCTGAAATCACAACCTTGGTGCACAAAGAGCTGCTGGCCCGCGACAAATATTATGTGAAGTCAATCATTGAAATTCTACCTTTCAGAGGTGACACTCAGGCATGGGAATCAGTGGGACAGACTAACTGTGGTTTATTATCATCCTTTTTTGTGTATACCACAGAAAAAGATCCAGAGTTGACTAAAGTAATCCCTGTTATTCCCAGGAATGCAACATACACATGTCATGATATTCAAAATGAACTCATTGGACTGATGAGTCAACAGATGACTCAGCATATTGTTGAGGAATTAGGAAACTCTTTCTACAAGTTAAAATGGATGGAACCAGAGATCCAACTGGATGTGAAAATCTCTCTATTGTACTGCGCCTGGTGATGAGAGTTTTGCTGTAAAAGAGAGACTACTGACCATTGCTACAGCAGAAGCAGGTGATGCTAAAACTCTCACAAAGACACTTATCTCAGAAATAAGAAAAGCTGGCCTGAAAACAGACAAAATAATCAGCCAGGTGTATGATGGAGCTTCTCTTACGTCAGGGAAACTGGGTGGAGTTCAAGTACTCCTGCAAGAGGAACATGAGAGAGAAATCCCTTGTTTACATTGCTTTAATCACCAGCTTTGCTTAGTAACTGTTCATGGCATGTCTGCTAAGAGGGAAGACATGCCATGAAGATCTATTCAGTATATGCAATGCCATATACAAGTTCACATGAAAGCCCACTGTTGCAACAATACATCAGGGAAACACATTGAAGCGTTTACTTGAACAGCACTGGACAGGACACCTGGCTACAGTGAAGGTGATTCTAAAATCTTTTCAGGAGATTGCTGAAATGCTGTATCGTGTTGAAAAAACAGCATCATTTCCAACAGACATGAAGATGAAGGCAGCAGGGTTGCTTAGTTCTCTGGCCAAACTAAGCTTCAGATTTCATGCTTTGATTGTGCAGAAGATTCTGGCAATTCTTGAGCCAACGGGATGCTACAATCTGAAGAAATGGATCTCCAAACAGCTGTTCCGCTTGAAAATAGTGACACAGAGTGAATCAATGCTGCGCCTCGAAGAGTCATTCACAGAGTTGTGGAGCAAGTGTGGGGAACAAAGGCTGCTGACACTGTCATTCACCAGAGGAAGTGTCAATCTAGCAGAAATCTAGATGATTATGTTGTGTAGCAGACATCAGGAGCAAGAGCACAGGAAAACCAGGGGATCAAAGAACAAAAATGACTGTTTTACAGCCACATTGATGCTGTTGCGGGGGAGATTGCACACCGTTTTGGAGAGCAAAACAGCACATTGATGGAAACTATTGCGTCTGTTAATTCAGAAAGTACCTCGTTCGTGGACGCTGAAAACTTTAAACCCATGCGTATTCTAACAGGAAGCCACATAAATGAAGTTGAGTTTGCTGTTGCCCGTCAACACATTCTAAAACACACAGAGAACAGTCAAAAAAACAACAGTGCTTCATCATTTTCACAGCACCCTGCAGGCAATGCCTAGTGTTCTCACAGCATTTAAGGTCGGCTTAACCTTTGGAGCCTCCAAAGCCTTGTGTGACAATTCCTTTTCCACTTTGAAATATGTGCTCAGCAAGCACAAAAGAAGCATGTCGCATAACCAGAAAGCTTGTTTACATAAAGTTAATATTTAAGTGATTATTCATTTATATAATTCCTGCAATGTTTGAGCTAAAGCTTAAAGTTACCTAAGTATACTTAGCTTCGTCTTGACACGGCACATGTGCATTGTCACTGTTTAATGCATTCTTGTTTTCATATTAATAAACATGGTTGTTTTCATTTGAAAGGCTACATAAATGTTTGTTTGTATACAGTGCCCTCCGCAGTTATTGGCACCCATGTTCAAGATGTGATCGAGGACTTTAAACCCCTATGTTTTATTCTCTAAAATTTTGATTTTATGTGGATTTTTCTCTTTTTTTTGCATTTGTGTTCTTTTTTGTTTAAAAGAAAGGGGGAATTCTTTAAGTCCTTGACCACATCTTAAACAGGGGTGCCAATAGTTGTGGAGGGCACTATGCACACACACACACACACACACACACACATATATATAGAAACATATGTATATATATATATCTATAGATCTATATATATATATAGATCTATATAGATATATCTATCTATATAGATCTATCTATATAGATCTATATAGATAGATATATATATATATATATCTATATATATATATATATAGATATATATATAGATATATATATATCCCTGTGTTGTGGCCCAGAAACACTCTCTTTGTATTTGGTATGCACAGTATGTATATTTTGTGGGCACAAACTACATTTTTGTGTGCAGAAATCAGTATTCCTTGGGAATAAATGTATATTTTTTTGTACAGGAAGAAGCATAATTACAATTATATTGGGATTAATTGGTATAATGTTTATATGGACAGAGTTTTTGCTGTACAACTAAATGGTTAATTTCCAAAAGTAGATTAATACCTTTATTTTTCTTTAGAGTTTAAAGAAGTAAGCATTTCTGTAAAGGTTTTAAAGTATTTTAGAGAAGATGGTTCTGTTCAAGATATTGGCTCTCCTGATGTAAAACAAGGCATCTATACAGGAGAAATCCACTGTCCTAAGGAAACCCTAAACTTTCAATTATAAAGGAACACTGTGATTGCTGTGTCTGAGTATATATTGCGTTCTGTCCCTCATGCACTACTGCTCACTCCTGTCTCTTCAATGATAGATACAGGGCCATGGCAATTATTCTTTGGGACATGCTCATCTCTGGGGCCATTGTGCTCTATTTTCTATAAATAAAGTTGCATCTTTGAATAGTTAACCTTTGAACATCCCACTTTGGGAATATGTGAAATTAATATTACAGTGTTCAATCTGGGAAGAGAGTGAAAGTGAAGTTTTTGATTACAACCATGAAGACTCCTAAATAAATTATTAAAAATCTGTGATATTTATGAATACGTTACTTTATGCTGCTGTTAAATGTATTTTCTTTACTTTCTCTTAACTTTGTTAAGGTTGACATCAATGTTTACTCCAGCTTCCTAGTTATGTCCCGCTTAAAATGTGTCCTTCTGTCCCTCCTTCCTCATGCCTTACAACACCCCCAATTCCATCTTTCTTGTATTCTTTTTTATTTTGGATCCCTTCTCTTCCATCTTTTTCTTCTTATTTCGATTTTGCTTTCTTCCTTGTGTTTTTCTCGTATGTTTCCTTCTTTCAATCTTTCTTTCCTCTCCTATGTCTTTCTTTCCTTTCTTCTTTACATCGTTTTGTGTGCCCTTCCATCCTTTTTTCCTTACTTGCTAATCCTGTTAATAATTTGTGGGATGCTTTGTTACTCTTTTTGTGTTTTTATTGAAACAGCAGAAATAGTAAAGTAGAAATATTATCGACAAATTATAATTAAAACCTTTATTTGATATTTCAAATATAAAAATTGAAAGATTTCAGGAAACGTTGGTTTGAAAAGGTCTGAAAGTCTGAGAATGAAAATTTTTCAGGAACCCTGATTTTATTTTTCAGACATTTGAAACTGTCAGAGTGGTGTTTAGGTTGGCCCCAAGAGTAGCATAAACTCTTTCTGTGTTCCCTTTGATCTCTCATCATCTCTAAGGTCTTACACCAAGAAGCCCTAGATTTATAGATCAATAGCCATAAGTAAAACATAGATTGAGCTGGATGCCAAGAAAAAATAAACAGATTTTTACAGTTTTTCCCTCCCTCTCTACTCCTACTGTTGGTCACAAAAGTCTCAGCTGAAATAAAAAAAAGGCCCCTTTCCAACGGGAGAGTAATACAAAGCCGATCAGGCATGAATTATGTGACAGATTCACACAAAATGAAAAACAATTACCATAATATGACTTGTGAATAAAAGTGTGTTTAGAAAGGTGTGACCGGGCACACAGAATAAATGGATGAACAGAGAATTTGTGTGTAATCCACTTGTATTGATGTGGCATTGAGCATAATACCCGTCAATCCCATTTTTGATGCTTGGTTATATGGTGCAAAAGTGCAAGAGAGTGATAATTTTTGTGCATGAGTTTCCCTTTATAGTTTTTTTTTTATTCACACTCATTAGTGTGCGGTCTTACACAGAATATTTATTTTGCCCCGATAACTTGGCAGACAGCTGTGCATATTTCACTGGGTGGAGAACCCTGCATTGCAGTGCTTGCTCATGGCAACCATGCTTTTTATATATGGGAGCAGCTTAGGGTCAGACTGGAAGCAGAGAATACAGACATATCAATTGGCCTATCCTTTGTCTGCCTCCTTGCTTGGAAAAAGTACAACCTGGAGCACTGAGCAGATTTATTTTTCAAATGCTGCATTTAGAAAAAGCAAGGGAGAAATAAGAGTTTTGCGTTTTTACAAAGAAAAAACAGCAGACACAATTGAATAATTCCCAAACCATTTAGAAAATGTTGAGTTCCCACCATTTTCTTCTCTATCTTTTTTAATAAAGCAGACAGAAACAGTCAAGCTGAGAATGCTTACTCTCATTAATGCTTAGTTAATCGGTTCTTATCAAATAAAAAGATCCCCAGACTCTCTGGTTTTAGCCCACCGAGTTTCATTAATTACAAATAAATGTTTTCTCTCATCTGAGGAAAGGTGCCATTTCAGAGCACGAAAAGAAATGCTGTAGAGTAATCCCCCCCCAAAAAAAAAAATAAAAAATAAGAACATGCTTCTCTGCCTTGATGATGACTTAAGAGGACAAATTAGGTTTATGTATTTATTTTTCCTCTTTCTGTTTTCAGCACTTGTTCCAACACTTCCAAGTGTACGTTCAGAAGTCTTCAAGCCGTGTGTGGAGGATAAAGACCTCGCTTTCTGCCTGAATGAAGGAGAATGTTCCATCATTGAAACCGTGGCCGGGGTTCACAGGCACTGCAGGTAAACTGAATTTTTATTAAGCTTAATTCCTTTGTGTTGTTTACCAATCCAGTTGTTCTATTTCATGTAACAGGTGTAAATATATAATAGAACCATATAACAATTTTAGGATAGTATTTATATTTGTTGGGCTTTTTATACATTAATAGATGACATTTTAATTACCTTTAATTGAACTATTTTTCGGTTTTACTAGAAAATATTGGTCTACATCGTCCATTTCTAATCAGGGAAATAGGTTAAAATGTGTAATTATCCAAAATTAGTGCAGCTAGTATTTCTAGCAATACTGGAAGCTTCTTAAACCTTTTTTGTGGCTATTTTAGTTCTTAAAACTATCACTGATATCCTAATTTGCAAACTCTGAGTTTTATTTACTCAGTAAGAGCAAACAACAAATACATTGTCTCTAAACATGAACGAGTAAATTATTTATGGATGATTGATCATAACAATGTTCAGATTTTTAAGCTTCTTGCCATCTGGTTACTTGTCAGTCTCAATGGTGCTAAGAAAAATCTTCTAAATTGAGCCAACATCCAATTTCTTTGTTCATTTTTACTTACTGTATGTAATTTTTATTTAGGAAGGTTGATTTATTTTTCCTCAGATAGAGTTTCTCTTTATAAAAAAACAGCTAGAACAACAAAAAAGAACAAACTTGAAATAGTTGTGGAAATTTAGCTAAAATACTAAGATCCACATCTGTCATGAACCCAGTACTTTGATTTGTATTACCCAAAGTGCAAAGGAGTTCTGTTCAAAAGGCATGCTGGCTGCAAATGTGCTCTACACCCATCCTTGCTTTGATCTGACAAAAGCTTTAATAATGATAGCAATTTTATGAAATGTCTCTCCCCTCATGTCTTAACCTTGGAATAAATGTTGTGGGGTATGACCCCTCCAGTGGGTCTTGCATTTTAATGTAGGGTTAAAAAAAGAAGCACTTGCAAGGACTTTTTGATCCTACTTTTTTTTATTTACCCAGAAAGTCACTCTATTTG
The DNA here is from genome assembly GCA_034780135.1 of Jordanella pulchra. Classification (NCBI taxonomy): domain Eukaryota; kingdom Metazoa; phylum Chordata; class Actinopteri; order Cyprinodontiformes; family Cyprinodontidae; genus Jordanella; species Jordanella pulchra. Next base: position 11,542 of record JAUZNJ010120303.1, on the reverse strand, counting down.
GGACGAGTGAAAAGAATGTATGACTTTAGTTGATAAATTTCTGTGTGTTTCTGTCTTGGCATCAAAGTGAGGATGGTTTTTCTGATTTCACCATCAAATAGGGGACCGGTTGTAAAGTGAGGACATTTTGCTGGTCTTCCACAAGCTGTTTTGCCAACGGTTAATTTAAGGGCTAAGGTGTGAATTGGGTTTAGTTTAGGGTTAGGGTGAGGTATACACTGGTAAGGGTTAGTCTTAGCGTTATTATCAGAGTTAGAGCATCGGAAGTCTTGAAAATTATGGGAGTAAACACATGGTACTCACAACCTACAATCAGACAAGAATGTGTGTGTGTAGGTGTGTGTGTTTGTGGTGGTGGTGCCTTCCAAACTACACTAATGTAGTTTGGAAGGCATTGCAGCAAACTGTTGTCTATGTATTAATAAACAATTGCATACCTCCCCATATGTTAACTTCAGAAATCTCTCAGTTGCCTACAAGAGAAAATGTTCATGTTAGAAAATGAGAAAATTCTCTGTTGTTATTCAAATTCATTATTTCCATCTATGAAAGAAAATAAATATACATCTATTGGGTGAAGTGAAAATAAAGTTAGCTTTACAGGAGGAGATGTGGATGGTTTAGTCGTAGATAAAATAATAAGTTGGATAAAGAATTTTTTATTAAATGGCATGCTCACATCCATATATCTGGTGAACTCAAAACAGAGTAATCCCTTGATGTCTCGGACATTAATTTGCTTTTAAAACCTGCGGTACTAGTTTAGGGACCAGATTATCTAAATTTCAATTCTTCGATATTGTCTTAGCAATCTTGGGCATGTCAAAACATCTTTGTAGCACTACAAAAATGAAAATGACTGAGTCCTACAAAGGCAGAGAAGGCTATAAGGAGATGTAAAAGTGTTTTTAGATAAATGAAAAGGCATACAATTGAGATAATAGAGGATCAGGACCTAGAAGTTGCAGATACAAATAAAAAAATCTTACAAGTAAGGACTGAATAAATTAAATAATATTATTTAGTGCAACTCATTTTAGCATGATTTACTTCCCATGTGTAAACTGCTAGTAGAGTCCCATAGCTCTAGCTATTCACAGCTTATTAACAGTAGCAAAAAATGATTCCTTGCTGAAGAAATGTATCATGGGGGCTAATAATTGCAAAGATTAAAGCAAGGCTCTTGACAAAAGATGTTTTGAAAACTACCAATAACTACAAAGCTGTTTTGAATGCTGCAATAACTACCTGCGGAAATTATTGCCAATTTTATAAGCAACCCTATAATTTTTAAAACTAAATCGTGGATATTTTGATGGTCTGCTTTTTTAAGGAGCTTTGTGTAAATTTAAAAAATGAATTCCAATACATGAATAGATATCTGTGGTGTGCCGACACTGTCCAAAACTATTTACTGTTATTTTCCAACATACTAAAAATGTTGAAGCACAACATTTAATAACTCTGCCTCTCTCAGGTTTGAGAGAGAATTTAAAACATTTCTACATAAAACTATGGAGAAACCTATTTTTATAAAATCTAAACAATTGGCATGTCAGGATTAAATCACTACATTACTCTGGATCTTTTTGTCTGTACTTTATACCTACATGTTGACATTTTGTCCACTTCAACTTATTGCTGTAACCAAAGATATTAATATACTCATCTCTAGTAAGGACCTGTAGTCTTTATTGTCATTATGTAACAGATTTTGATTAGACACTGCTTCAGAAGGTATGAAAAATGCTTGGTTTTGACAAACATTGTCCTATAAATCCTAAAAGCTCACACAAAATTTGATTTAACTGTAAGATATTATCTGACAGCTTACTTTTCTACTGTATTCTTATTTATTTTGGTTCTGATTCCCCACTGAGCTTCTTGATTTTCATAAAATAATACAGATGAGTGACTTCTTGCTTGTTGATATGATTTATAACAGCCTGCAATTTACTTTTCCTTACAGAGCCTTATTATTGAAAAATTTTTGAACTTATCATCTTATAAAAAGATTTGTTAAGCTTCTAAGGTGGAGATATTTTCTCTATTCTGTGGAGTAAATTGCTTTAAGTATTAAAGAGATTTGTTAGCTTAAATTGTATGCTTTTCAGGTTGTATTTTATTTATTTATCTTATCAGTGTCAGAACTTTTTAATCACAGGTACACAGCATCAGTCTCCGTTAAGGATTTATTAATGTAACCTTTCAGTCGGTATGACCTTCATCAGATGAATCAGACAGTTCTGCCCTACATGTGTATATACACCCGGTGAGTAAACAGACCTATCCAGGAACTTTATATTTTTTGTTTTCTTGTAAAACTCTGATGTACCTGTTAATTGAATGTTACTGCCCTCTGACAAATGAGACTTATAGTAGTTTGAGCCATCTAGTTTCCAGATTGGTCTGTTTAAGTCCTTGATGGAGAGCGATACAGTGTGCAGTAAGTTGTTTGGAAATCTGTGGACACGTCTTGAGCTATACCCTCTTCTTACACACCTATGCCTTCAGGTGTGCTGAGATTTTGAACTAACTTTTGGAATCAGAGGTACCTACAACTTTGGAATGGCACTCTTTGCTTCCACAAGTAGATGTAGCTCATTCTACCAGAAAAGAAAGAAAAAAAAAGCAACATAACGCTTTATTAAACATTAAAATATTGTCATCATCAGGCAGATATGACTATTTGTAAAAATATTGCAAGTTCTTTGTATTCCCCCTTTTAATCATGTTCCTATTTGCCTAGTTGTTATTATAGTAAAATGCACCATAGAGTTCAGCTAATATCTCTTATATATGTCTTTAAAAAATAAATAATAAGAATTTTCTCCATAGCAAGTAGTTGTGTGGTTGGTAGCAAATTTGCAGAAATAAACCTCATTAACACATCTACATGTAGGAACTAGCAGAGCTTACATCTCTATAAAGAAAAAGGCAAAATACAAACATAAGTGATGAAATAGATGAAAAACAGTGAGTGTGATTTTCTCACAGTAAGGTAAATGTAAAGAAAAACACATCTTGAACGCATCAAGAGTTGTGGGGTTAGTTAAAAGTACTGGACCACATTTTATTTTTCATCGAAAACAGTTAGGATAACAAATTATTTAAACTGAAATAAGATAGCAAACATATGGCAGCATATTATATGATTAATTCCTTCCTTTTTAGTGACATTCTCATTAAAGACTGGCAAAATTTAGGCTCATCAGGGTTTATGATTTTTTTATATTATGAAGGTTGACACAAAAGTGCAATACCATCAAAAAATGTCTGAAGACTTAGAACAATAACTACTCAGGGCTATGATTAGTGGGAGTTGACTGATTGAATATGGGACACTTGGAGACCTAACCTCGAGACTCTGTCAACCAGTTTTCCAGCAGTTGAGTGTCTGTTGTGTGAAAGGATGATTATAGGTATATAGGTAGTCCTGCTGAAAGGTTGCTTCTTTTTCCTGACAGAGGATCACACACTGCATCAAAGCAATATAATCATTTAACCCCCAATTTGCTGCTGTGTAGATGATGTTTAATGACATTGTTATAGACAGTAAAGTGTAAACTGGGCTTGTCTTTCAGAAAAATGTCATCATAAAATTGTTTGCCTGAATAAATGTGATTGATTCTTTTGCCAATTTTGTCCCTTAGCAAATTTTATTGTTTTATAATTTTCAAAATATAATAAAAGAAAACTATTTTTAGAAACATTAAAAGCTCTTTTTATAAAAATTCTGTTCATTCATTTTAGAATTAATCAACTGTAAAATAAATACCACCATTTCTTGTCAGAAATTATAAAGATGATGATAACATGTTTGTTTCAAATTTAGTAGAATTTTAACTTAGAGAAAAAGGATTTTCTTTTCAGTTGTACTGAAATACTCAGACTTCCTTGCTTAGCACTCCAGTTGTAGGCCTTAGCTTAAGGGAGCCAGCGAAACCAAGTCATCTTTAAAATGCAGAGGCAAAACCAATGATACCCCAAACCAGAGCCCCCTCTCTTTACTGTAGCTACACCTAGAGATATTGCTGATCAAAATTATGAAGATGACTGGTGACAGGGGGCAGCCCTGCCAATGTTCATTATGCATCTGAAACAGCTTTACCTTAATGCCAGCAATGTGAATTTGAATCCACTACTGAAACAAATCACCCAGAGGCTACCACTAGGAATATAACTGAATGCTTTATCCAGGTCAACAAAAAACACAGGGACCAGTTGGAAAAACTCCCATGTACCTTCAAGTATCCAGCAGAGGGTGTAGAGCTGGTCCGGTGTTCCATGGTTGGACAAAAAAACACCCTGCTCCTCTTGATGCTGAGTTTCAACAATCAAATGGGCTCTTCTTTCCAGAACCCTGGCATAGGCCTTCCCAGGGAGGCTAAGAGGTGTGATCCACTAGCTGAAACACTCGGGGTGAATCTCCTCCACCCCAGGAGCCTTGCCACCATGGATCTTATTAATGACTTCAGTGACTTCAGCCTGGGTGATGAACAAGTCCAACTCCAAGCACCCAGTCCTTGCTCTCATTAGGGTGTGACAGCTGGGTTGAGAAAGTCCTCAAAGTATTCCTTTCACAGTCTCACAATGTCCTTCAGTGCAAGCTCCCCACTTCCATGGTAAACAGTGTTAGGGAGCACTGCTTCCCCCTTTGAAGACCAGCTTCGCCAGAAATCTTTGATGATGACAAAATCTCTTTCTCCATGGCCTCACCAACCTGCTCCCAGGTCCTTTAACATCTAAAGCTTTCTCAGATCTGATAATGAAAACATGGCCACATAGAGGATAAAGAATTTCAGGATAAAAAGCAGTTTACAGCCCACTGGTAATTAGGGTTAAATCAAGACATTAATTCAATCTGCCGAGATGTTTTCTTGATTAGTAACAAGAGAAACCTCAACCTCGCTAAAACATGGGCTGTGGAGACATATAAATGCATGCAAAACTATAAATAAAAGGCTTGATTAAGCTTTAAAAACTTTAAATTGTCATGTTTTAACAAAAAAATATGCATCACCTTAATTACTAAGCATATTCTAAGCATAAGTCACCACATACTGTGCTATTAAACACATTTGGTAATTTAAATTGTAAATGTAAAGTAATGTGTTGTAAGGGGTGATTAGTGTCAAATATTAAAAGAGTAAAGATTTTCTTTGAGTCTGACATGTCACTTTTTATACATATAACAGTACTGAAAGAGTACTTCCTCATGAAGTGAGGTACAGTATAGCTGGCAGACGTATTAGTTGAAATGCCAACCTATTTACTGTTTCATTATATCCGGCCTCATAGCACCAGCACACAATCACAATTTAGACTGCCACTGAAGCCCCAAAGGCTGTTAGAATGTAAGATTTTTCCCCCTTAAGGGTCAGTAGCATAAATAATTTTACACATTTTTCATAGCTACCGTGGTAACATGAACTACTTAGATCAAATAGTGCATCTTCTAAGTAAAGATAACAGAAACCAGAGTTACAGTTCAGCTATCTTATGGAACCACCTCGTAAGGAAGGCCTGGTAGCTAAACAAACAACTAACCCTCTTTGTGGAAAGTTTGCCTTTGTGTTTTAACTGCTAAACACCTTCCTAACAATGACCAACCACTTGACTTCCAGTCAGACTTCCGTGCTCACTGCGATACAGAGACTGACCTTGTCACTGTGTCATGGTGTTCAATCACATCCATCTAATTGTAGACGGTTGAAGAACCACAGAGCTGGTATTGTTGATACTTAGAACAGCATTCAACACCATTGATTACTTCATTTTTACAAGACTGCCTGAAAAACTGGGTTGGCCTTTCTTTACCACACTGGATTAGTTTTAATCATATATTAGTTGAGTTCAATTCATTTTATTTATATTGTGCCAATTCACAACACTTTTCATCTCAAGGCAGTTTAGAGAAACAATTCAATCTGATCATAGTCAGATTGGTTAAAAGTTTTCTGTCTAAGGAAAACCACCTGATTCCATTGGCTCATTGAATCAGCAATCCTTCACACCAAGCATGCATGTATTTAGAGGGCCGGACTATTTTGTGTCAGCAGACAACTTTAGGCCAAAAATAAACCACATATGATGTTCCCCAAGGATCCATCTTAAGGTACCTCTTAATCAATATCTACATGCAGTCCCTAACTTGGGTCTTAATAAACAACCACAGTTATAATAACTATATAAATGATACACTGATTAACATTACAATGTCACCAGTTGATTAGAAACCCATTCACCCCTGGGTAAATGCATAGAAAAAAATTCAATGTATTGATGTGCGAAATTGACAACAAAAATAATGTAATTGTTTTTTGACAAAATAACCAATATAACGTGCACCACTTGATTTGCATTTATTTCTCTTACAACGTCACTGTGATATGTTTCCTTTTTAATATTAAAAGAGTACTATGTCTTTGATGGTGGAATTAAGTGTCAATTTTAAGGAAAAGGTTTCCTGACTTACATTAACATTTTATCAACAACAGTACACAGCAGCTTCATTGCTTTATCTGATGATGCAAGGTGCTGTAAGTTTGCTTTTATCCTGAAATCACTTCATGTTGTTGTCCTCTCCTAAAAACATAAGGAGAAAATACATAAATTGCTCTTCACATTTGTATTGGATAATTTAAATATAATGACTTTAACATAGTATTCATTATTATAAGTATGAAAACTCATAATGATAATGGAGAAATTCGAAAATCGTAATGCTGGACTCAGCAGAGCTGAGGGAATTAAACAGAGGGCATTTTGCATTTTAATAGGTGAATTCAACAGTGACAATTTTCTATCCTCATTTTCAATGGTAGTTGCAGACTTTTTCTTCTAATCTGAGGATATCATAGATGTAAAAAAAAAAAAATAGTAGCCTTAATTGTGTACCAGCATAAATAAGAATATCTAAAACATTCAGCTCCAAAATGTTGATCACTCATATGATTAACACTGATGTAATGAATGCTGACTTTTTATTAAATAAATGTATTAAAGAATAAAGAATTTGTAGGCTCAGTTAGTGTCGAATTAAGGAAGGATTAACTTGCTGGCAAAGAACAGGTAAAAAGGTTTATGCTATTTATAATAATAATTACAAAGACAGAGGTCAGATTTTCCCATGTCTTTGTGTACTGCAACTCCTTTTGAAATAAAAACAAATTTAATGGCTTCACTTTTACTCTTCACACCTTTAAAGAAAATCTCAATCTGTGTGTCTTTGTGCTTGCATTGAAGCCTTGCAAGCAAAAACGGTCTAGCATCACCATGGAAACTTCTTCCCTTATTAGTTTGGTACCAGAAGGTGAAAAGAAAATTGTTGTTGACTCACTTACCATGAGCCTGCTCAGCTAGTATACATTAAATGCTCTGTCCTTTATATTCTATTTTTTCCATCAGCTCTTATTGATCAAACATCAAAATAATTGCAGTCATGAATTATTCATGAAGAGATTTGCACATTTGATTGCTTCATCGAAAGGTGTGCTAGCATACAGTCCAAGGAGACAATTGGATAGCCAATTTATCTTTCTTCTCTCAGAATTTATCTATCCAATGTGTAGATTTCTGCTTTGGTGTAACATTTGCTCAAAATTTAGGTTTAGGTACATAAATTATAAAAAATTATTTTACATGATGGTTAATTTTATTATCAAGGGATAATAGTCATCCAAATCAAATGGCTCCTATGTCAGTTGTTACAAGGATTTGCAATAAATAGCATTGATATTGTCGGTAGCAGTAAGGGAATTTTGATCTACATTTTTTTATAACTAAGCCACCTTGGAAAAGTTTTCCAGCATAAACAGTCCGTCTAATGTCAGGCTAGAGCATATCAATAGGACTTTAACTAGACCTCTCCAAAAAAATCTTCGGAATGAGAAAAATGTGTTTTTTTTTGTTTTTTTTTTGAAGGATGTCTTTTTCTTTATCAGTGACCTTAGCCTCAAAAGCTTCCTATGACTGACACATGACCTTTTCTTTTACAGTGTTTTTCTTACTGCTGTAGCACAAACCTATACCATAAATAGGTTAAGTCAGGCCAATAGTGCTTAGAAATTTGCTCTGGGCTCATTTTTGACCTCCTGGATGAGCAGTTAATGTATTCTTGTAGGGCCTTGATTGGTCTGCTTATACTGTGACTAGTTATCCTTTCACGTCTTTTCCATTTAAGACCATTTATGCTTCTCCCTGAGGTTTACTACTTTAGATAAAGACATGGCATATTTATGTTTGTTCTTTCAGCTCAGTTCATGTTAACAGGTTCTCTTAAGGTTTATTCTTGATTCTACAGTTCAGATAACAATCAGACCTTAGTGTAGCTGTTGAAATACAATTCTCATTTAAATAAAATACGAAGTTTGCAGTGCTTTCATTATTTAACAAAACAGAGCAGTTTGGTACATTTTTAATAAATAAAGTGGAATATTTTAATTTGTGTGATGATCTTAAACATTTAAGTGTGACTTTTTCAGTGCAATGCACAAGAAAAGGGATGCACATTTTTTGCACCAGGACTCTTGCCAACGTATAAATAAAATGTTGCTTCTTTGTGTTAAAGGAACGGAGTGATTTTTATTGACAGCTTGCTGCTGGGTTTAAGCCTAAGGATAAGCTGAATGCGCCAGAGTCTGTTTGTTTATCTCCATGAGTCTGTTTATGTTGTTTTTCTCCTGGACCCTGGAGACGTTGACAGCAGTATTAGGAGAATTTGATGTGACAAATTATATCACATAAATGAAGACCTTAGCCTTATAACTTTGCTCCCCAGCTTTTCTTCCTCTCATCTTGCTTCTTTTTTCAATGGAGACCTAGTTCAGCGATTAAACTGTCATTGCAACGTCAGACCTTGACAAGCTGCACTAATCCACGGGACTGCTGCACCTTTGTTGATCTATCCTGCTGGGGAGGAAGAAGACCAGGCTTAAAGCCAATGGTCCAAGTCCACCCACTTTTCTAGCAGCTGCATGAAAGTCACATTATTGTAAATGGGCTGCAGACTTACCTTCAGACAACAAGTGTAGACAAACCTGAGCATGAAGGCCCAGAAAGCAGGATAAATGGGAACTCGGAATAGGTATTGGGGTGACTATCTTGATCCTGCATGTTCAGCTTCAGAAATCTGCCGTTCTCTCCGTCAAGTTACTACCACAAATGACTCTATGAACCATCTATGATCGGTGATGGGATTTTGATAACTTGTCCTGAGTCTGACATACATTTGAGTTTATACCTGACATCCCATTTTTTAACAGTCAATACATCTTATTAAAATTCTCACTCATATGACACAACAAGAACAATGTCTTGGTATTGTTTTTTTCTTATTGACAGCAAACTGTCAGAGAAGCATTAAACTGTTACCACACAGCTCAAATACCCTTTAGGGTTAATAGCAATTTATGCATTTATGCTTTCTTTGTTTGTAGAGATGAGAATGACCCATTTTGGCACAAGGTGCATCATTTTTCTTTTATGCAGGTATTAATTAAGACAATAAGTGAGTTGGTTCATATCTTGGAAATGGAAGCATTATTTATTGAAAGGTGCATAATCCAGGTCCAGAAAATTAAAATTCTGCCCAGTTTAACTTAATTCTGTTCTCTTGACCAGGTGATTCGCCCCAAGTTGTGGAGCTGGAAATGCAAATAGTTGGAACTAATCTCTCTACAGGCTTTTTACTTTCCAGACCTGGATTATCCACCTCTGCATATATTTTTGGGTTTCTAGGCATAATTGAAAGCATAGACGGTGATCGTTTTCACTGCTCTTTCACTAAATAGAATTATTATGGGTTTTTTAGGTTTTCATTGTTATTTAACATGTTTCTCAGTTTTCTTGTAAATACACCTCATACAGCTAATTCAAGAGGGGAGCTTTAGAGGCAAAGATATTTCAGCTTCATTACATCTCTTTTTTATTTCAGGTAAAGAGCCAAAGTTTAACTTCTAATATACCGCACTTGACGAATAAAGCGAGTGAATGCTGCCTAAATCAGTTGTTGAATGTTAAATTTAACAATAGCTGTTTACTAGACCTAATAGCATACCCATTTTGTTTTTAGATTTTATCTTGATTTTCTGCTGACTGATTTGTTCGCTTGCTGGTTTACACCTAGATGCATATTTCATGTATACATTATTTTTTAACAAATAGGTTCAGTGTTTGGAACACAACTTGTTTGACTTGGTCTCTTCCACACTAATTCTCTATATTTTTCAGAAGCAACCTGTTCTGAAACTGAAAATAATGAATATCACAGAGCCAAATAAGTTGACCTAGGAAATCTGCTCTCTGCTCAGACCAAGTTAACCCTTTAACTGCCTTGTCAACCTCCAGCCTACCCTTTTTAATTCAAATGGTCAACCATTTGGTCGATCAGGCAGTTAAAGGGTTAAGCTCAATTTCTGAAACGGGCCCCTGGTCTTAGATCCTAGCTGAACTTCTACATTTTGTTGGTAATTTGAGAAAAAGATGCAGCCCAAAATCTGTTGACTTGAATGTTCAGGCAGGATAACCTTTAAAAAATATATTTAAACTTGTCACCAGTAATGTACAGCAATAATATTACAAAATTTCTGTCCTCTTACAATCACAGACTTTAATATCTTTTATCTGAATTTTGTGTGACAGAAAATCGCAAAGTAGCATTTACTTGTAAAGTGGAAGGGATTAGACAGATTCAGTTTACTTACAAATAAACATATAAAAATTCTGGGATTCATACTCAGCCTCCCTTTAATTGTTCCCACTAAATAAAATTCAATAAAATCAATTGTAAAGTAAGGAAGTGATGCTTATCTTTATTGTGCTCTCACTCTCCAGAAAACCCCATAAAATACATGTTGGTTGATTTCCTTTTTATTGTTCTAATTATTATTATAGATTAATTTTTTGACTGAGAAAGATCAACTTATTTTACATGAGCCTATTCCATACAATTTATTATACCACTGCATTCTGCGTAGTGCTCATTTATGATTCAGGTGCTGGTGTTGCCATTAAAGACGGGACAAGTCACCTGGTAGTTGGAGGAAAAGCTTTCTGCAGAAGGCCAAAGTGTGTCGGTTATCACATGGTTTGCAATCTTTCAAAAGGCCAGGTTTTGACATAATCCACAATTTCAGCTACCTAAGAGTATTTTTTTCACGAAACAATGAAACTGCTACAGTAACAGCAAATATACTGCAGTATGTGACATTATCACTTCGATAGGGGATGGAAAAAGATCATCCCCCAGGTCGTGGTCTTAATTTTAAGCAGATAGCACTCTCTTGTAGAGACATAATGACTTGTTTTCATTATTCCTTACCCAGCAAGGTGCATATATAGATTATCTATCTATAAAATCAGTAAAATCATTTTTTAAAAAATGATAGACTGGTGTCCTGCCCTGGGTCTACCCCGCCTTACGCCTGTAGACCGCACTGGCCCCACTGCGACCCTGACGGACCAAGCGGAAGAAGATGGATGGATGGATGGATGGATGGATGGATGGATGGATGGATGGATGGATGGATGGATGGATGGA
>JAUZNJ010120292.1:0-17178 GCA_034780135.1 Jordanella pulchra | reverse complement strand
TAGAATTTGTTAAATTTCAGACATTATTAGAAGCCAGAGAGGGGAATGCTCTGCAACCCCCTCTCAGCCCAAAACAATTTCATCTTCTTGGCCATGGTTAATATATTAATATAATCACCTCTAACTACCCCAACCAGCATATGAACTATCCCACAGCCTGCATTGCTGCATTTTCCTTATTTTTAAATCTAGTTGTCATGAAATTCAATATAGGCCTAGAAATATTCTCTATCTGTTCTGATTTAAGAGATACTGCACAAACTTATGAAGTTGGCCTTTGCTGTGTAGCCATGTTAGTTGCTTTTTTAAATAACATGGGACATTTTTTAACATTTGTTGCGCATGGAGACAGAAGTAAAAACAATCTGCATAGATTGGGATCTGCAGCTTCAGAGCTGCCAATAACTCTCTGGCTCTGTGGCTCACGTGTCATATATTATACATTTGGTCTATAACTGCTGCTCCCCACTATGAAATGTTGAAATAAAACCAGTTCTTCATCCAACGGTTCCAAGATCTCTAAGGCTGCCAAGATTTACTCTGAGCAGGGTTCTCAGGCAATCTAGCCTAGCAACAACTATGTTTTACAACCCATAACTTGGTAACAGCTATTACCTCTATTTTACAATAACGATGTTTGTAAGGCAGATAGATTTTAGAGACTAGGAATATTAAGTCCTCAGTGGGCTGTTTTATATTTTGGGTTAAAGAAACCTAACGAACCACCCATTTGTTACAACTAATTTCTTTGATATTTTTCAGTGAAGTTTAGCTTAATTTTGTTGTTATAAGGCAGGTATTGCTTCAGCCTAAGCCTTTCAATCACAATGTATCCTATAAAAAAACGTGACATTGTTTTGTTTTTTTATTTGTCTGAATAAACTAAAACTAACTTAACTTGCAATAAATTAAGTTAGGGGATGTTCACATGGTCCCTGATTCCACTAACCTTGTCTGCCTAGTTATACATTTCCCTCTTTGGTTAGAACATTTGCTTGACCCTACAATAATAAATGAATTGTTACATCATCAAAAATGTAACAAAGTCTGATGTATTTATTTTGAATATAAAGCTTTATAAAAAGAAAAAAAACAGAAAAATCCAGGAATCTAAGGTACTCTGAGCAGATCTTCAATTCAGTTCAAAAATACTTTATTGATCCCAAAGGGAAATTAAATATTTATTTAAACAAGCCTGTTTGTTATTCAGTGAAGTTACTCATGATGGATGAAGTCGAGAAACATTTTACTTTGTAAGAGTAGTGATATTTTATAAAAACAAAATATCACTCAAGTAAAAGTTAAAAGTATAGTCCAGTAAAACTTCTAAAAGTATATTTTAGTCTGTTGCTAACGTAACTGTAGCTGAATAAATGTAACTGGTTTCTACACACCTCTGCTCTTTATTTATTTATTTTGAGGAACATTTTATTTTTTTAGTCAGCCTAAAAGTTGTCTTTGTTTGCTAGATGAGAAAAGGTCACAAAATAAGTTTTTAAGTCTTTTTTAATGTTTGACTACATTCACAGATAAGAGATTTCTTATGTAACATTTTCTAAATCTGCCACTGTCCAGTGTTTAAATGTGTATAAATATACAATCAATCCAGTTTCAGACATAATTTGAACTTGATTACAGTTGGAACCTAGAGATTTAATATTAATATTTTATATATAGTTGAGTTAATCGTGTAAGCTGGTAAAAGTTGTCCAACAGTGTTTGTTTCATTACCTGATGAAGATGACTTGTTCAGCTGAGGTGTGTTAAAGTCGTCTTGTTTTCTGTAACCTTGGGCTGCATAACAGTCTTAGTCTCAATGAGTCTCCTCTCACAGTCACACCTATAACCCCCTTAAAGCCCCACCCAGCAGCAGCATGAACCTGGTCGCTCAGTGAACTATCTGGCTCCCAGGTGCATCAAACGATGAAATCTGACACAGCAGTCATCCAACTATACAGAAAACATTGCTGACGTACATGACCAGACAGTCTTTAGGTCTTGGAATGTAAACTCACGTGTAAATACCTGCTCAAAAACGTGCACCGAACAGACCAAAGAAATAAATGTTTTTTTCTCATGTTCCATGGAATAAAAGGGATGAGAGTGAACAAGTCCCACGCTGTGACAGACATTGTTGGAGGGCTGGATGGCAGCTTAGATATTATCTCTAAGATTACAACAACAAAACGCCGTTATTCTGTCATGTTAAAAGAAATATGCATCAGACAGAAAACATACGAAACCTCATTTTAAACATCCTCAGAAGTTGTTTGCATAATGATTCTATCTCCTTGTTCATTAACTAGTAAATTAAACTTGTTAAATTCAATAGTTAATTTTAAGATAAAATAAATTTTAAATGTTACTAGTTAAGTTTAAAATAATCTACAAGCACCAATATCTAAATGTCAATGTAGACTTGCCATGACTATTTAAATAGCATCACTCAGCTGTGAAGAGCTTCTGAATGAGCTGCATAACATCCTTTGTTCAGAGAGGAATATCTCCTTAAGATTACTTCATTAATAGTGAACTAGCTCCACAGGTGGTGCTGCTATGCTGATGACACTCAGCTATATCTGTCTATAAATCCTGATGAAACTTGAAGACATAAAAACCTGGATGACTCGTAACTTTCTGCTTCTGAATGCAGACAAAACAGAAGATATTATCTTTGGACCAGAGTTTCTGGAAAATAAACTGATTATTTAGAAACTTCATCTGGATGGGATTCAGTCGATCTCTGATAATAAAGTAAAAACTATGGTTGCTATTCTTGATCTGGACTTTTCATTTAAATCACATATCAAAAAGGTTTCTGGAATATCCTTCTTTAGTTAGAAATGTCTTGCTGGGCGATGATGCTCAAGGACCATTGATTTAAACTTTCCATCTGCTTAGTCAGCTTATCCTTGAAGTTCAACTAAAAATACATTAAAATCAATACTGTAACTTACTATTTTTTTAAACAACAGAATCTGTTTTTTAGAATATCAAATCAGTTATGATTATGAGGAGTCGGTAGATCATTTACTCAGTACTTCAGAGGCCTTTTTATCAAATACTTTTCACTCCTACCTGAGCATTTTTTCTCTTGGATGGCTGGATGGTAGACTTCTTGATTATGATATCTGTGTGAAATTATTTTGCTGTGTACAAAAAGTATCAAATAGAAACATAACCACCTTCATTTGCTATTAGCATTTCATTGCTTATAATCTTTGTCCAAATACCAACAGCCGTCAGCGGGCTGGTAATGAGTACAAGTATCTCAGATTGATAAATTCAGATTAAGCATTGTAGGACCAACAACTTCATCCCATTCTGCTTAAAATAGATAAAGGGCTTTTTGTGGAACAGTTTTTATGCAATTGATTGTTTCTAGTGTATCATTTGGGAGGGTTTTATATATTCAATGCATATCTACATGGTGGCTTTGGAACATCAGATCTTTCAGTTTGGATGTTTTACCCCTGCATGGCTTTCTCTAGGTACGACTATCAACCAGTCTGTGTACCTGCACAGCCACATACAGCTCTTAAGAAGCAGCTGCTCTGGTTCAGTGTTGTGTATTTTGCATTTTAAAAGAGTGCATTGGTGCAGAACAGATATAGACTTGATGGCACCAGGCAGCTTATATTTACAATGGGTTTCACGTAGGGAAATTTCCAAAACAACTAGTTGCTAAAGAAACAGACAATGATAGCAGAACTGTAATATGGAGTCTGTAACTTCCTTCAGACCACACGTCCACGTGGTAAACACGCAGCCATGAACCCACTTTACAGGTTTTTTGTCAGTCACATCACCATCTCCCAGAGATAACAAAATGAAACCCAGCAACATGACAGACAAGAATCAGAGGAAAACTCAGAGTTTTTCAGGTGCGTAAATAAAACATAGAAAGGCATTAGATATTTTGTGTCGCCCTATGATTAAAGGATTAAGGAAATATTTTTTCTTCAACAGTCATAACCAATAAAACAGACTGTAAACTTTAATGAATTTTATCAAAACAGAACGTCTGATGACCACAAAGCTTTTAGTTTACTTTCATATCTTTTGTTCTGGGATGAAAGGATGTTTTTGGGGTTTTTTTTATGCTCTGTTGTCGTCTCATTAAGGCTGGCTGGTTCTGACCTGCCTGAAAGAGAAAATAGAAAGGTTTAGCACATCAACAGCGGAAACAGAAGGAAAGTGAATTGATGTGGGAAGTCTTATCAGATGAGTTCAACATGTTTTTTAGCCCAAAGAAGTTTACATTTAGGCATATAGTTGTTGTTCTTATGTATTTCCTATCTATCTCGTGTTTTCATTTTGGTATTTGCGTGACTTCCCTCTTTCTTTACCGCCTTTTGTTAAGTTTTAACTTTATCAAAAAGTCAATGGATAATTCTCCTTTTAGCTCCACAAAAGACTTTAAAATCCACCCTCCCGTGTATAAAGCCCTAAATAACCAAGTTCCTTCTTATATCAGAGCTTCAATTGTTCCTTGGTTATCCTGAGCTATCTAGTTATGATAGACTTAGGCTGCTGGAGGACACATGGCAAACTCTTCATCATTCTGCTTTATTCTATCTCTATTCTCAGACTTGTCAGTAATTGTAGTTCAACCTATAACTTTATTTTCTCTTTTTTTTTCGTGCCAGAGTAGCCTCCTATGTTATGTTCCTGTTTGGCTGGTTGTAGAGCCATGTATGGAGCTAGTTTACCGTTACCTTCTCTGACATAGAAAGTATTTATGGATGGATACTTCTATGATCCTTTTTTATGTCTACTTCTGTCTCCTCAAACCAAGTCAAGTTCAGTAGAAGGCCACTCACACTGAGCCTGGTTATGCTGGAGATTTCTTCCTGTTAAAAATTTGTTTTCTTTTCACTCTAGCTACATTCATGCTCTGGGTGAGGAATCTCTAAAGAGTCAACAACATAAATTAAAGGGAATCTCTACTGTGGCCACCTGCTACTTCAGGAGGAGGAGTCAATACCTCCACACAATAAGCTGATTTTCTGTGAATAGAAAGCAACTTTTTACCAATCTGAGTGATTGAAATTTTTACTGTAACCTGCCTTGAGATGGCTTGTGTTGTAAATTGGTACTATATCAATAAACTGAATTGATCTGAATATTTAGTTTCACGAAGAAAGACCCGAGGCCAAGAACTGAACCCAGGACCTTCTCGCTGCAGGGCACTAGTGCTCCAGACTGTGTCACCTTCCAGCTATTTTATATGACCATACATAAAACAAATCTTAAACTCTTCCAAAAAAATGTTAACGTTCAGCTAGTTTTGATGTCCATGGCATTACACAGAAAATGTTAGTGTGTTTTATTGTATCAAGAAGTGGAAGAAAATAAAATGTGTGACATGCAGTATTTGTGCTTTATAAAGGTAATTCCTCTGGTTGTCAGATAGCACCGCCGGGTCCTTTTGTGGGTGGATCAAACCCCTGTGATTTCTACATATGCATACCACTAAAAACATTTAATGCTGAAATCTCAAAGCAAAGACACACAGAAAGCGGGAACTCGAATTACAGTAAAGTCTGGTGCTGATCTAAATAATTTCTTCTAGGGAGATAAACTCAGCAGATTGAAGTAAAAAGCCAATTATTGGTACACCTGTGGCCATCACCAAGTGATTGGTTGCTCCCATGTGGATGTAATTCACAAACTCAGCAACAAGCAGTTCCCCTCTAAACCAGAGGGTGGCAGCAATGATACCATTTATTTTATATTTATGCATGTAGAATGACCAACATTAACAATTTAAAATTAGTATATTAGCCAAAAACTGAATACAAAATACAGAAATAATATATTTACAACAACATACTATAAATGAAGAGGATTGATATAAAATTCATGCTCATTTAAGGGTTATCATTTATGTTTAAAGAAGCAGATTCTGTCTTCTGTGTAATCAAATAAAGAGCAGCTCCTGAACCTATTTAATGTATATAATATGTAGAACCATAATTTTACTGATCTATAAATATGTGCATAACTTTATTAAAAGTGCCTTAATGAAAATATGGTCTGTGTTCAGGGATTTATTCTGAAAACATAGATATTGTGCTACGTTCATTTTCCTTTGGTTCAGTGTAGACTGACCCAAAATCGGTTTTAGTGCCTGTGACGTTAGTTATTCAAGATAGATAAGGGTGCAGCGATTGTACAGTGGTTATGTGTGCAACCATATACAGAGGCTTTGGTCCTTGATGCGGACCTCACGGGTTCAAACCTTTGCTGCATGTCTGCCCCTTTCACTACTCCTCTCTGCCTACTTTCTAAAAAATAACACAAAAATTAAGGCCACTACAGCCTAAATAAAAAAAGATAGACAAAGAAAGCATCATTTTCATGTCTCCACCAACACCTGCAAACAGCAGGAAAGCTGATCTGAAACCAGTTAGTCATGTAGGAAACCGAACATTTGCCTTTTCAGCAGCTGATACAGCACTGAATATCTGTCGAATCTTCTTTTTGTGGGCTGCAGGAACAGAGGTCCGTCTGGTGGTGAGATGTTGCCAGTACATCTAAAGGCCTGAACAGACCTTTATCATACAGTAGATACCTACTTTTCGAACTTCTAACTATGTTATAATGCTTTTCCTTCATCAAAAATAATGCAAAATGTGGTATTTTGATTGATTCATGCATACTTCATACAATACTCATAAATTCTGTTTTCTGAGCAGCAGCCCATGCATAATATACATGCTGCCTCACAGCTCCGTTTATAGAGAAACATCAGACATTCTTCCACTTATTTGGGACCTGGTTGCAGGGAGGTAAGTCTCAACTGAGACAAGCAGAGCTCCCTTACCTCAGACACCTCCTGGAGGCTGTGTTATGGGTTCTTCCGGTTCATAATCCGAGAAGGGATGGTTCTCGGATAGTGTGCATGAAGAAGGAAACATCTTTAAGTATTAACAGAATTTATTCCAGTCATGTTTAACAACATCATTAATTGAAGTACAAATTGCAGAGGAAGATTTCACCTTCTGGGTCAGCGTGACCACTGCTCTAATGAACAGCAGTGGCCCAGATCTAATGTCTTCACTCCTACTTATACTAAAGTTCCTCCCTTGTCAGGATGTAACTTGGACATATCCTGCTTATCTGTGATCAACAGAAGACTAACTCAGCATTCCAACTATGTTTACTAATCCTCAAAGTACAGCATCCACCCCCCAAACTATCCAGATAAGATAACAGAAAAACCGTAGACAATCACCGGCCGTCATAGGTTATTGTTGAACCAGACCTATAAGTTTCAACAGGACATGAGTAGAGCTATACAATGAGCAGTAACATAAGATAAAATAAAAAGAAATTAACCTTCAACAGCTTCTTGGAGGGAAGCTGAGGTGTTCCAGGGGCCACCAAGAGACATAGTCGCATAGTCCTGTTGCCCCCTGGGTGTTTGAAACACCACGTGGGGAAGTCTTCCAGGGAGTATTTCAAAGCAGATGTCTGAGCCACCCTCAGCTGATTTCTTTTGATGTGTAGGAGAAGCACCTCTACTCTAAGCCTCTTACAGATGGCCATGCTAGTCACCCAATGTCTAAGGGAGTGACAAGCCACTGTGCAGAGCAAGCTCATTTCGGCTAGCCATGTCAGGATCTTGTTCTTTTGGTCATCAACCAGATTTAATTACAATACTTGAGAATAAGAACATAAAACCACCCAAGTGGATTCCGTGGGTCTTGACAAGAGGGAGCCAGAAGAACAACATCATCTGCAAAAAGTAGAAAAGAAATTGACTGGTTGCCCAAACCAGACCCCTTCCAGTTTTTGGTTGCACCTAGAAACCCTGTCCATAAAAGTTAAAAAGAGGACCAGTGACCTACACTGCTGGAGTCCAACATGCACCAGAAACAGGTTTGACCTAATGGGATTAATTTGAAACTCCTGCTCCACTCATACAGAAACCAGATGGCCCATATAAAGGCCCCTTGACTCCATATTCCTAGAGCGACTCCAACAGGACACCTCAAGGGACACCATTTATTGGCTTTTCCATGTCAAAACAGGAGATGTAAACCAGTGGGGTAAACTCCCAAAAACTCTGGAGGGCAGAGGGTGAGAGAAGGTCCATTGTTCCACATTTGGACAAAATCCACATTGCCCTTCTGAAGCTGAGGTTCAATAATCAGCTTGACTCTACTCTCCAGCACACCGGAATAGTCCTTTCAGAGGGAGTTGAGAGGTTTGATCCCCTTTAGTTGGAACACACCCTTCAATCCCACTTTCTATGCAGGGGAACCACCACCCTAATCTACCAGTCCATTGGTGCTGTCACTGGCCATAATGCAATACTGAAGAGATGTGTCATGACAACAGCTCAGCAACTTCCAGAGACTTGAGGTACTCAAAGTGAATCCCATCCACCCCCAAAGCCTTGCCACCAGAGTTTTTTCGACCATCTTTGGGATTTAGGCCTGGGAGATGAACAGATCCGACCACAAGTATCTAGTCTGGTCCCACTACGAAAGTAGAAAATGTAGGCAGTTACAGTGTAGAGCCTGTAAACAGTGTTGGCAAAGTGTTCCACTCTGAAGGTTTTGAATGGTTTGCTAGGATTGCTTTGAGGCTGACTGAAAGTCTTTCTCCATGGGTTCTTCAAACTCCTACCAGGGCATTTTTTATGTTGCTTCTGCAACTGCCACTAACACAACATGCTTGGCCTTGTGGTATTTGTTTCTCTGCCTCAGGGGTCTACAAGTCGACAAGGCATGATAGGATTCTTTCGATTTTGTCTGGCCTCCTCCTCTTCCAGCATATCCAATTCACCACCAGAAGATGAGGAGCCTCTCACTTTGCCAGTGTCCTGAACATGCAGCTATGCAGCCCTAACCTTCAGATTAGGGTGTCATGTCCACCAATCAACACTCTTTTGACTTAACATGGTGTTCATCATAGACAATTCATGACTTGCACACAAGTCCATTGATCAAATTGCTACTCAATTTAAAAGCCGAGGGTCAAATTTTCCAATCTCACCCTTACCAGGAACCAGGAGCACAGTTCCTCCTGATGTGCATGGACGGACAGCTGCTGCAAACATCATCAAAACGACCCCTTTGCTGTGAGAAGAGCAAGTGACATCAAGACGTGCTTTGATCTTTTTTTGCCATTGTCACTAAAAACAGTCATAACTGCTAAAAACAGTCATAACTGCTGTGAGAAACCTTGAGAGGAAAAAAGTCCATGGCATTAAGTGGAAAGACATGATGAGACATACCTGGATGCCTACATTGGTGTTCTCCTCCTTGCTGGAGTTTACAGACCAGCAATGAGGCAACCGAGAGTCTCTGGGATGCATCAACGGGCAGAAATATTTTCTGGGGCAACAATGTTTCTTCGGATCTTTCAGATGATCTCAAGAGTCTTCAGATTTGAAAATCGAGACACCAGAGCAAAATCTGAAGAAGGGCATCAGCATCACCTTCCCCCTCAGCAGCCAGCCCTGCCTCAAGCACTCCATCCAATGCTACTGAGACCACCTCGCTCAAAAAGAAAGAGGTTTCAGGTCTGCGCTAGCACATAGTGTGCTTCACCTGGAACAAATATATCTGCAAAGAACACACTAAAAGTGTCACTTTTTGCAACACATGCATCTAAACACACACACACAGGAAAAAAAAGACTAGTTTTTGCCCTTTTCTTGAAGTAAATATATATGGGTCCAAAATGACCTGAAACACCATAGATGTTATTATATTTGATAATATTAAAATTAAAATCTTTTTTTGTTGAACATTTAAGAAATGTGTTTTAATATCTCTCAGTTACACTCAGGTAACAGAACAACTAATTATTTTGTTGCCTTCTGTTAAGGTTCATTTGACCACTTTTTAGACATTGAAAATGAGGGGTATGCTGTTAAAACAAAGGCCCAGGGGGCCATATAAAATATTAAAACCAATCTTTTCATGGATAAGGGAGCCCATCCAGCTAAACAAGAGTTAAGAAAAACATTGGATGATAAAAGATTGTTTTTATTTGGGTATTTTATGACTGATTTAATACACGGGTCCAAAATGACCCGCTAACACCGCAGATGGCAGCAGAAAGCTAACACCAGAGGAAGGTTAAATGAGAAGCACACCTTTAAAGAGCAGTTCAGCTTTATGTAAGGTTTTTACAAAAAACTCATGAGAAATTTTACATGATTTTAATGAACAATCAACAGTTTGGTTTGATAACATGGGTATCATCAATAAACTGCACACAAATCAGGCTAACAAAAATTTTTAAACTGCAGTTTTAGACATTAAAAATCACATTCAGCATTTTAAACTACTTTTATTTGACGTCATGATGACGACGCCAAAACCTTTCTAGAGCAGAACACCTTGGACAGAAAAGTTTTCATTTCTTTGGACTGAATACCATAAATAACAGGGTTCAGGCTGCCGGGAAGGATATGAAACAGGATTACGCAAACCTTCCTGTACTCTGAGTACTCAGGGAAGCGATGCAGCACAATGTTTACCTTCCCACAAACAAACATCACCATGTAGACAAACAGGTGGGTGCTGCAGGTCTTCAGGGCCTTTTTGTTCAGAGACCGGTTCTTACTGATCAAACAGACCACAGTTATCCTGGTGTAGGTGAGGACGATGCTGCCTATGGAGGCCGTCAGGAGGGCCACTGTGAAGGTCAGGCCATAGATGTTGTTGATCACCACACTCTCACAGGACAGCTTGAACAACGAAGCATTGTCACAGTATGTGTTTGCAATGAGAGTCCTGCATCGGTTCAGCCTTATAGTCAGACCCAGCAGAATCCCAACCAGAACCAACGATGTCCCCCAGGCAGAGGCGCACAGCTTCAGCACCATTTTGTTGGTCATTATGGCAGAGTAACGCAGAGGGTTACAGATGGCCACGTATCTGTCAAAGGCCATGATCATCAGCACTGTGTGGGTAGAGGTGCCAAAAATGTGTGAGAAAAAAGCCTGGACCACACACTCATAGTAACTGATGAGGCGCTCAGATGGAGGGAGTACAATATCCATAAGCACACGAGGCAACATGACTGAATTGCCAAGAATATCATTAAAAGGAAGATTGCAGAACAGAAAATACATGGGCTGATGGAGACTTTTATCCATGATGATTAAAACCACAATCCCAATGTTAGTTATCATAATATACAGATATGAGAAGAACAAGAAGAAGAAAACAGGGTACATGGAAGTCTCTGCCACATTTAACCCTTCAATTTGCAGCATAACGCTGTTGACTGTGTAGTTCTCCATAAATAGTAGATGCAAACAGTCTGTTTTATAGTAAGTAATGACCACTGAGAAAAGAAAAAAACAAACCAAAACAATCTTTACAAAATAGTAGAAAAAAAAAATACAGAGAAGAGTTCAGTAGTTGGATGTCTGAAGTGTACCTTAGAGTTTCTCTTGACTGAGTGTGTGTGGGGATGTTTTCTTTCTGTGCCAGGATCAGGTCCTCACAGGTTTATAAAGGCATGGATTCAAGTAAGACATGGAAAGGGGAAGTCCTACCACTGAGGTAATGCCAATGGAGACAGTCAAATCAGAATTAAAAAAAAAAATTAGAATAAGCTTTATTACAAAGTATTTACATGTTTCGGAGATGAAACATGCTGCAGAGAAGCAATCTTATACCTTTTAGTTAATTTGTCAGTTAATATTTTGGAACAAACAAATTCAAATTAATACTACTTTTATGAACATAGTGGTAAATAGCACAGAGGAAGACCAACATAGCAGATCTTACAATAACATGCAACAATATCATGAAATCAGAATAAACTACACAAATGTTTGGTTTTTTTGTCTGTTAGTTTACTTTATAGGTACTATAGTTTTTTCTTTATAGGATTTGGCTTTTTCTGCTTAGGGACCTGAGCTCAAACCATTAGGTTATCAGTTATTAACAAGCTGAATGAAAATAAGATTCTTATTTTGTGTGTGTGCCCTAAATAATAGCCTTAAAGATTGCTTTTACAAGCAGACCATTGTAGTTGTTGCCATAATGTTCTGCTACATGAAACTTTATTAAAGATGATTCAAAAAAATATAAAACAGACACTGAGAAGGAAAGAGAAGTGAGAAAGAAAGAGAATAATACAAAGAAATAAAGAAAGGAAAGAGGGAAGAACGGATAAAGAAATATAAAAACAAAACAAACAAAACAGCAAAAATGGACAACACAGAAGATACGTATACAGTGCCTCCTGGAAGTATACTTCCACACCTGCATTAGGGGAGTGGGGAAAAAAGTACATAACCGCAAAACGAAGACAACAGACAACCAAAGTAAACATCATAAGAAGTTCAAGAGCAGATATCCATCTGTGCAGAAAGCAAAATCTATGGTGACTACATAATATTTGTGGTAGTATATATCTGTAGCTGTGCTTTGTATTTAGTATTATTGTGTATCTGTGAACCAGGGGACCAAAAGTTCTGTGGCATGTATGCGTGGGCATGCTTCTGTATAAAGGATTTACAAAGCTTCTCTTCAGAAAGAAAATGGGCTTAATAGCAGGTGTGGGTGGCCCCAGACTTGCCCTAAAGGATTGATAAAGAGATAACCTGAGCCCCAGATATCCAAAGGTACCCCACATCACTGGGGCAGAGGGAGGGCAGACATTGGGACAGCTACATCCACCAGAGACAGGGTAGACCCACACCCAACCCCTAGGGGCCAAAGCCCAAAGAGGCACAGTCCCTGAGGGGCCCAACCTGGATGAAAGCCTTGAGGTCAGAGCCCCGGGATGTACCCCTCTCTAAGGGAAAGAGCCCACAAGGCCAGGGGGGCCTAGCCCAGCCTGGCAGCCACCAGAAATGAGACAGTGCCCACGAAAGTGCTCAACCCCACACCTAGAGAACCATCATTGCACCAGCTGACACAGGCACCTCTCAACAGCGGGAAGCGAAAGAAGGAAGAGGAGACAAGCCCTGCTCATACTTGAGGCCTGTGGATGGATGGAAATAAGATTTATAATTTTGATAAAAATCAAGTGGAAAAAAATAATAAATCGGATAGTTGAAATTCAACTTAAAATGATTCTCAATGACTAAACTGTTTCAGATAGAGCGGACTGAAACAAGTCCAAACATACACATACTGTAGCTAGGGTAAAGTATGCATAGCCATAGGACAGTAGCATCTATAACACAGGTTTAGACCATGGCTCTCCGCTGGACATAGGTCCCATCTCTCATGTTTTCAGGTTGCAGTCCCCACACCTCACCTAAAAATCTGTGCCCCTGCCTCAAAGACAGGACAGGTTAAAAGTAGTTTAACCCAGTAACATTTATTTAACGTAACCACTCCTGGACAAAGTCTGAATGAGTGGTGGGGATTTAGCCAGGGTGTATCAGAACATGCTCGCTAGCTTAGCTTAGGCTTATTAAAGTGTGGCCACAAAGAAGAGTGGTAGTTCTGCCATGGAAAGACCTTTTGAAGTGGAGGAATTTTCTGTCTTTTCCACATCGCTGGATTGGGGGAGGCTTTGTGGAACCCAGGGGCTAGGGCCCAAACTGGGCAATGCTGGGTTATGCTGAGCAAAAGCAGCTGCTTAAGATTGTAGCACTGAGAGGGTTTTGGGACAAATATTGCAAAAGTAGACACATGAAAATTTCAAATAAAATTAATGTTACAGATTTAAATATCTTCTAATCTTGTTTACGAGTGCAGGATAAATTAAGCAATGTCATGTTCTAGTGCTCTGGACTAAAGTGCATACAGAGACTATGAAGCAGCATGATGAGTTTGATAACTGGATAAAGTAATGGTGGTGGGATAACAAAGAAACAGGCTTGTGTAGCTGTTGCTACAATGCTGATGCTGAGAGTTGAGCCAAAAGGCAAATCTTTTGATTTTACCAATCAATCTACGTTCCTATCCTCACCTATGATCAGGATCGAAAGAATGAGATCCTGGATACAAGCACTGAGCTTGGCTGAGCAAGCACTGGTAGGTGTTCCAGGCAAGTCCAACTGAGATGAGGCCCAAGAATAACCTCCATATGATGTTGAAGGGGCATGTCAGCCATGAGAGGCAGAAAGATCTAAAGACCTAAGGTACTAAACACAGATCTCATCCACCCTGGAAGCCTTTCCCCCATAAAGTCTTTTGACCACCAAGCCTGGATATGAATGAATCCAACCCAGAGCTGCCATAATCTGTTTTTAGACTTAGCCTAAATGCAGAACACATCAAGAGAAAACAGAAGTTTTAACTGTTTATTGAAGGGTCTAACAAAGAAGCTAATCTGAATCTCCAACTCAGAGCGCAACAGTCTGTGATTCATCTCTCTGAGAAAATAATGAAATGATGGAGAGTTCAAGTCTCTCAGGAATGTCGGAAATGAGAAATGATAAAAGATCGGTCTTACTGTAACAGAGGGTTGGATGGTTTTGGGAGGGTGAGAACTTGTCAGGGTTTTCCAGAAGAGATCTTCGAACATCCCGAATCAGAGGAACAGAGGGTTGTCAATAGAGCTGAGCTGTGGTGGAGGGTGAGCAGGCTGACCATACCTGAAGGGGTCTGATGAAGCAGACTGTTGGTCATTCTCCATGGCCTCTCCAAAGTCCTCCTAGGCCCATTTGTTTGCTTCTGAGACTTCATCCTGCAGGACATTTGGTCTCACTATACCTCCTTGCTGCATAGGGGTCCCACAAGCCAGCCAGACTTGAAAGGACTCGCTGCTCGTGTCCACCTGTGGGTTTGGGAGTATCTGCCTCAGCAGGCACTGCAGACCTTATAGCCAAAACTACTGGCAGTGCATTGAGAATGGAGGCCAAGGCAAGAACATTGTTCACTCAGACTCCATGTCCCAAGCCTCACCCAGAATCTTGTGAGTTTAAAATATCCCTGACTGAGGGCTCCACCATATGTTCCTGGCAGACAAGCCTATATACCAAGCCCCACATCTCAGTCCCCAGTCTCAGTCCAAATTCAGGGCTTGCATCCTTCCAAAGCTGATATTGTGAGTGTGGTGTAATGTAAGACATCTGAATTTAAAGATTCCTTCATATGGCCCATAAAATGGGTCTTTTGCCCCAGTTTGAGGGACTGGTCCGGTAGAACCTTCGTGGATAATCATTTCCCATGATTCATTCCATTGCCAATTGGTCAATCTGAGCCAGGAATAGCTGCTAATAATGGCAATATTTAAAAACTTATATACTACTGTTTCTGTAACCAAAATTAACTTTTAAAATTTTTTATGCAAGAAAGAAGCATTGTAAAACTCATACAGATTTCCATAAACTTAAAACAGCTCAGTAGTTTTTAGGAGCTGTGGTTGTCATGTTTGGATTCAAAAGAGTTAGCCCAAATGCAGAACACCGAAGGAGACAAGGTATATTTAAGGATTTTATTTAAAGGTCTGACTATAACTCTAAAGTGGAAATTTGTACAGGGAGGATTCAGTCTGTGGTTTGTCTCTGAAGAAACAGGAATATGTCTGTGAGATCAGGTTGCTTCGGAAATTTACATGACGGAGTGAAGTGAAAAACGGTCTTACTTGTTCTGAAGATTCTTATCTGTCCAGGGAGGTAATCCTTGTCAGGGTTTCTCCGGGGAATGTTTAGAACATTCAGGGAAGTATTAAGTCCAAAGGATCCACTTGAGACTGTCATAAAGTTTGTAGATTTGAGCTTGAATGTGGCAGAGGGTGAGCAGACTGAGCATACCTGAAGGAAGCTGGAGAAGCTTGTGACTGCCGGAAAGTTACACTGACTTGGAGAGATGGTCTTATGGAGGAGATTAAGCGGCAACCCGCAGGTAAAACCCATGGTGTCTTAGAAACACAGGAAACAATCTGAGAAGATCTCCTTTCGGATCTCTTAGGACTCCTCTGGATGAATGAGCCCCTTGAGAGAGGAAAAAAACAATAAGACGTCACCATCGATTTGAGGAAGCAAAGGAAACTTGGGCTTACGCTGGAGGGCTCTAAATACCACTGAAGGCTAACACTCTGGCATCGAAGTACCGGTAGTCTGCTCCTTTTAAACTCCAACCACAGACCCGGCTTCATCTAGCGACAGAAAAATAAAAGGAAAAACACAAAAAGATAACACAAAAACCCTGGACCCTGACAGTGCTCACAGCAAGTTCACCTCCACAGCTGTGGAGTTGACTGGGCAAACTTCCCTCCCTCTTGATTCCCAGCTCACCATGTTCAACCTACTGCTGGGTTAAATACTGGGTGGAAGTTAAACACATCACTTAGTGAGATATATAAAAATGTTAAGATTTATTAGTGTTTGTTACTCTGTAAATCTTTGCTGATATCAAAGCAAAGTCTGATGGAGAGTAAATTAGGAGGAAAATCATAACTCATCATTTGATATGGCACAACTGCTGGTTTTCCTCAAGGATTGAATAAGTAACAACTAAAATCAGAAAATCAAAATTGGGGATCGAGGCAACAAAATAGACCTGCTTGACTGTTGCAATTGTCCAAAAAATATAATGAAAATTTCAAACTTTTATGTGTTGCCTTTCTTTATTGTGGAAAGAATTGTGCATTAGCATGTGTAAAAATTTAAGCCAGAAATAATCTTATCTTATAAAAGCAAAATCCACCCAACACTTTTCAAGCTATTTTGAAAACAGAGAAACCAACAAACAAGCAAACAATGCCTTTAACTGATCGAATGAGATTCCTAATCATGTCAGGTCATCCTAAACTACATGATGGGTTCCTATGTTTGGGCCTGGTTTTAATTTAGTTATTCAGTCATTGTGCAGTGAGCAGACCCTCACACCAAGCATACATGCAGTGACAGAGAAGAGGAAGGAACTGTCTTTTAACAGGAAGAAAGCCGCCTTCTACCATGGCTTTCCAGTTGGATC
Organism: Jordanella pulchra; assembly: GCA_034780135.1. Classification (NCBI taxonomy): domain Eukaryota; kingdom Metazoa; phylum Chordata; class Actinopteri; order Cyprinodontiformes; family Cyprinodontidae; genus Jordanella; species Jordanella pulchra. The sequence goes on along the minus strand of JAUZNJ010120292.1, from coordinate 316 downwards.
ATAATAATAAACCGAAGCAAATTTATTTTTCCAGCTGGTAAATTTTTTTCTGTAAGGAAAAAAACTACCATTTAAAGGGAGAAAACCTCCAGCAGAACCAGAACCTGGGTCATTGGGAGCAGCTATCTACAAGGGGACTACCTGATCCAGGGCTACATTCTACGCCAAAAGAACAGTAAAAAGTTAACGACAGCAGTAACTTCTTTAGAGGATACGTCTAGTACATAAACACTGCTAAACATACAGTGGGGTGAACAAGTATTTGATACACTGTTGATTTTTCAGGTTTTCCCACTTGCAAAGCATGTAGAAGACT
>JAUZNJ010120281.1:0-19194 GCA_034780135.1 Jordanella pulchra | reverse complement strand
GTGTGTGTAGTGGGGGCAAAAAAGTATTTAGTCAGCAACCAATTGTTGCTGAAAAGTTCTCCCACTTAAAAAGATGAGAGAGGCCTGTAATTCATACCTGAGATGCGCCTTTTGGCTTCAACCAATTCCACATTAAAAAGATAAATTGAATTTTTTGACTACTATTTTTTCACCTAATCCCTGATTACACTTCTCCTTATTATTCTAAAACCATCTTTTGTTTTTTCCATCTAATGCAAAGCTTTGAGGCCTTCAAACAGCTTTGATAAAGCACACGTGGACTTTACTCGATAACAGGGGAACTCTTTGGAGAAAAAGACAAATGCGTGTAGGGACTGTTAGATTATGCACAAATTTGTGTTGGAAACACATTAAACTTGAAGCTAGGGTTGATAAAGACTAAAAGAATCACATAAAAACAGATGATTGTTTTTTTTCTGGCAGCTTTAGTACTGACAGGATTGTGTGCTCCGTCTGAGAGGAGGTAAAGGATCTAATGCCGCGGAGTTATGGAAACATCTTTAGTAATCCTTCATCAGGTGACCCATAGTAATAATCAGCCCATAATGAAGAGGGACGTTTGTAGTGGAGAGACATCCAGGCAGAAGCAGCGCTGTCTACAACCGTATCTGATATTCCTCAGCTCTTTGGTAAGTGTTGCTTTAGGGAAATTGTATTTTCAGTTCAATCTCAAATCCAAGTGAACCAATAAATTGATGGGAGATTTTTAATTACAGTCCAGAACTGTTAAAACTTGCAGTCACACAGCTGCTATAAATAGGCAGTGATTTACTGGAAGTCAGTAATTATCATCCCTATCTATTTTTTTTTCTCCACTTTAACTGAATGAAATATATCGAGATTAATTGCAGGGCTCCACTGTTATGAGGTTTTTTTCATTGCGCTAATATTCAAATGCAAATGAGGCCGTGAATCATCCCGGCTGAGCTGCACCATAAATACACTCGCTGACCGTCCAGTTCTCCTCTCAGGGGCCCCGCAGAGGTGATCCTGCTGCAGCGTGGGGGGGCGGGTGGGTGGAGGAGACCAGGAAAAGCAAAGAAAAGTTCTGATTCCGCAGGAGGACAAGGGTTTTGACTCGTATGATGTCTGTTGTGGGCGCACAGCCTTTCATCAAACCAATGCAGACTTCTCCTTCCGTTTCGCCCGGCATCCAGCGGAGACACACGCTCCCAGCCAGCGAGGTGCGGCCGCTCAACACGCAGGACGCGATCAGCGTGTTTGAGATCGAGAGGGAGGGTAAGTCTGGCAGCTCGCCACATAAGGAGGGCCACAAACACACAATGTAATCATTCAATTAATCAATCAATTAAATACCCTTATGCACAATTAAAATAGTCAAAATGAAATAAATAAATGCCTAAATGAATAAATAATGTTTTAGAACAGTTTAAACGTGTAGATAATTTATTAACAAAACTAAGAATCATCAACAACATTATTTAAAACTTTTTTGCAAGCATTAATTTTGATACACATATTTCAGTGACTGGTCCACAAGCTTTCCTTTGGCTCTTTAAATAGATCTTAACCCTGACTGGTTATATGCAGGGTTTTCAACACCCACTGACTTCAGATAAAAGCTCAAATAAATTCATCACAGGATAATAAAGTTATTAAAGAAATTAGACACTAATTGAATAAATATACCAATATGATTTAGAAAATAGTATTTATTTATATATCTAGTAATTTAGTTTAACATTTAAATCAAATATATGGGTTAAGTGTTTTCTTATAAAATAAAAATCACATAAATGTGAATAAAAGTGTGATTGGATATTTCAATTTTTATAGAATAAAATAGAATTCTACTTTATTGTTATTGCACTGTCACGAGTACAAGCAACGAAATGATATATAAGATAACAATATATAGAAAGATTCAGCTCCTCCTCAGGGCTAGTGTTCTGTTTCTGGACACCTGATTTTTAATGATGGCTAATTAACAAGCTTTTGCTGAACTGCGATCACATAAGTCAGATGTATTAAAAGCAGAAATTAATCCTAAAGATACTGGATGCTGGTCCTTGGTGAGGAGAGAAGAATACCCCCGTTGTAGAATTTTTAATTAGCAACTCCTTTATGGATGAATTTTGACACCTTTGGCCTTCCGTACTTAGGAATTATGAGGGTTATCGATTTGGATATTTGGAGATAATAATGTTAGTTTACAGAATTTTTTCCAATTTAAAGCGTAACTGTGTCTCAGACAGGGTTTGTGTTCGTCTGTGTGTGTTCCAGCTTTTATCTCCGTGTCAGGAGAGTGCCCCCTTCACCTGGATGAGGTGCGTCATTTCCTCACGTTGTGTCCGGAGCTCTCCATGGGCTGGTTCGAGGAGGGCCGGTTGGTGGCGTTCATCATTGGGTCTCTGTGGGACCAAGACAGGCTCACCTCGGTAAAATAGTCCGTGTCTCCAGCCGGTTGTGGTTTTTGATATGTATTATAGGGCTCACCACTCAGGGCAACAAAATCAAGGTCAAGGGGGCAGCAGAAGAACAAAGAATGAAAACACAAGTCATTACATTTTCATCTTAAATTAATGCTGTAGGGCTTATTTGCTCATATGTTCAGGGAGGAAAACGAGGTCCTGCATGTTTTTCAGCAGGATGGGTCCATCAAGGGATTCAATCCAGATTTGGATCTTTCTCAATTTTATTAAAGCCAACATGGTAAAAACTGATGTTAAAATGATTTTAAATATTTCTTTTTTTCTTTTCCTTTCAGGATGCACTGACCCTGCATAAGCCCTGTGGCTCCACCGTCCACATCCACGTCCTGGCGGTCCACCGCACCTTCAGGCAACAGGGCAAAGGCCCCATTCTGATGTGGCGCTACCTGCAATACCTGCGCTGCCTGCCCAACGTGCGTCGAGCTGTGCTCATGTGTGAGGACTTCCTCATCCCCTTCTACCGTAAATCGGGCTTCAAGGTTCTGGGCCGCTGCGCCATCACCGTTGCCAACCTCACCTTCACTGAGATGTGGTACCCAATCAGCGGCCATGCGTACATGCGCCGGAACAGCGAGGCGATCCGCTTTCCTCAGATTCCCCTGACATTGCCGCTGACAAAGACTGATGAGCAAGTTGATATATGATTCTGTTTTTTGTTGGGGTTTTTCTTTGTTGTTTTTTTTTTTTTTTAAATAAGGCACTTTGACACCGAGCCGCTCAAATATCGTATGGGGCCCTGAGCAGAGTTTTATTTGGGCTCTAACTCCTTGTCTTGTAACATGTAGCAAACTTAAATCACCCTAGATTAAGTAAATCAGTCTAAGGAGCTGATTAGTTTCCTTTTCATGGAGCTTTGTACACTACTCTATATGAATACTGTGAAATTCTACTATATTCAAAAAACAAAAACCCTAAAGCATAAAATCTTATTATCTGCCTCTAGATATAAAACATAACTTAATTTAAGAGGCAAAAGTTGGGGAGGTAGATCAATTTTGGGACTACTTTCGTTACTAATCATCTTTTTTTAGCACACAGAACAAAGAGCGAGGCGCCTTACTTAAGGTCCGACAGGTTGCTGTTTCATCTTCCCTCAGCAAAGCCCAGGTCTCTATGATCGTGCAATGCCAGCTCCCAACCTTTTTCTATTGACGTTTTTTGTCCAACTTAAACTTCTATCCACATCCAAACAAAGAGACTGTTTATTTATAAAAAAAAACAAAAACATCTTTTCTATCAGCCTGCGGTCATTCAAAAGCACTGCATACTCAAATGTCTGCATGGTGTCAGATTTGGAACATAAGAGAGGATGTCTAATAAGTAACATAATGAAACTTACATAACGTCTTTCGGTCAGCTGTGCAAGACTCATCTGTATCTGAAAACAAAAACAAAAAATGTTAAGTCTTACTAAAGGACCACCCCTAAAACCTTGCTGGACTGTTGGCCAACTTTATTTATTTATGCAATTAATTCCTAACCAAAAGCTGAATCATGGCAGCCCCTTTAAAAGCTTTCTGGATGCGCCCCTGATAGTTACACTAACAACCAACCTATTTAAAAACATAACTTTCAAACCACTACGATTTAACTTCATATATGTGCAACTGGTCCCCAATGTTTTGTGTGCAAACAGAAGTTGCTAAGTTCAGCCATACTTTATACTTTGTTTTGAGTCTAAAGGAAGGAAAACAGAAGTAAATTAAACCAGTGTTCTCTGTAGAGTCTCTTAAGGTTTGATACACTTTGATTTGTCGGACATGTTTTCGCTTTGGTTTTTTTAACTGAAGCTCATCCACTGAAATTGTGAGGATTATTTTACGATGTACATAATAAACCAATAGCGTATTCTAGCCCATTATAATGCTGTTATGTGTCATCATGTAGTTAACATGAAGTGTTGCGTCGAACTCTACCTGTGTCTATAACTGGTGTAACATGCAGCAGTTGTAAGCTGTTTCCTGCTTAATGCCTTCCAGGGCTTCCTACACTATGAACTGACGTCAGTCTTCAGGCCTTAGCCACTCGATAACAGCTCCTCCGGCTCCTCCTGCTCAATTATGGAGGCTTTATCTGTTGTAAACGTCTGGGGATTTAGAGCTACTCATCCGTTAGCCTGCAGTGACCTGACATAAACCTGCATATACATTGCAAATTTTAATTACCCTGATTGTTGGTTTGACTTTTTTTTTGTTGCAGCAAAAACAAATGTCAAAAACAATGTTTTATAACTGTGCTCTTCTTTTGAGTCCTTTTTTTCTGACCTAAATAAAGTTTTGCAAGTGTTGCCACTTGGCAAATATGGATTCAAAACTACCAATGAATTTCTGAACTCTTCTCTCACAGAGAGCATGTGGAGCTGTCTGTGATTTTAGCATAACTTTGCCTTCAGCTGAGTTTCTGCGCTGCAAACAGGTGAAACAGCGTGGAGCTTTAATCCGTGACACCGTCCCAGAAACAGCTCTTAATCCACTAACCTGTACGGGTGAGCAGCTCGGTTTCTACTGAAGGACAAACTGGGAACTCAGTGGACTTCTTTATGACATCTAGTTAAGTTAACAAAGACTGACTTTTATTTTGTTTTGTCTTATTTTTTTGTATGGTTATACTGCAGATCATAACCAAAATCTTTCAAGAGACACAAAGAATTTTACCAAACAGACGTCTGCATTTATTGCATAAAAGAAACGTGTTTACTGTTTAATTCACAGTGCATGTATTTTATTCTGGCCTTAGACCAGCTTTCACTAAATTTGGAGGTATTTGCATCAAATCCAAATACTTGATCTTTCTACTTTTTGCAAAAAAAAAAAAAATAAATCCTTGCAAGTTGCATTCACACCATTAGCACAACTTCACCATATTTTATTAGGATTTCAGCTGTGACATGGAATGACAGCAATCCGTGATTTTTTTTGGATCTATTACCAAAATAACAGTTTAATTTGCATACGGATTCAGCCCCCTTTAGTCTGAAAACACCAAACAGACCATATATTAAGCCTAATCAATCTTCTTACCAACTCCATTGTCTGATGATACCACGGCATCATGCTGCCACCACCATGTTTTGTGTGTGGGGGCTCCAGGGTGGCTTTAAAAGAAACTGAAAATATAACTTCTTATGGTTTTCTTTTAACAAAGCTTTTTCTTTTCTTCACTCTCCTTTAAACAATAGGTTCATATCTGCTGGTTTTGGTTCTGATTTGAGTTTCAGTTCTTGCTTTATTTTAATTATCTGGTTTCTTTTGGATGCTTTGTCTCATTTACTTCCTGTTTTCTTAGCAATACATTGTCGGTTTGCTCTCATCTTTCTATTCACTCATTTTATTTTTGTTTTTGTTTTTAGCTCTGTTTAGTTTTTGTTAACCTGCACATTCATTCCAGCCCATTAATCAATTTCTCCTTTAATCACTTATTGCCTCTCCAACTTCAAGTTTCCTTTCTCTGGTCTTGGACATTTCTTAATCCACAGTCACAAACCCCTCTGTATTTATATCCCTGGGTTTCTCTCAGTCATGTTCTGATTTTCCTGTTTTCCAGCATTGTTATTTGCTTACTTCCTGGGTTTCCCATTACTATTTTGCTCTATCTATTTTTCTGTTTGGATTGCTGGCTAATTAAGTCTCACATTTGTACACCTGCTTTAAAATAAAATCCATCTTACTATGATCCCGCCAGCCTCCAACGGAACACCAGGAGCCTGTTCTCTAATAACTCTCGCCATCATGTATCTCTTTACTATCAAATTTATACTCTAGTTTGTGTTGGACATCTGAAATACAAATATGTTCATTAAGTCAAAGTCGCTTCAAGCATTTATAATATTTGGCAATGAGTCTTACATTAGGAGGAGCGTTGGTTCTATTTTCTTTGAATCGTTATAGTTGGCTTCATTGCAGAGCTTTTGAGCATAAAAGGACTGTTTAAGGTCATCCAATGGAATATCAACAGCATTAAGTCCAACATTTAGTGTAACTATATATAAGCCAATATATAATATACAATACTATCTAATATATAAGCATATCAGAGGTACTGGTTTTCTTCAAATGCATAATCCAGCTCTACCTGGACTGATTGCTGGATATCCTTCTCCGGGATTTTCCACAAAGCAGCAGAATTCAGGGTTTCCATCAATTACAGCATGAAATCCAGGTTCTGAAGTAACAAACTCCCAGACCATTATAATAAAGCCACCATGTTTAACTGTACATAAAATGCTGTGTTAGTTTTATACCAGAAGTTATGGGTACACACCTTTTATAAAATTCCACTTTTTATCTACTTTCAATTGAATAATTTTCATTAACCTCTTGAGGTCAAACAACTTGGGTTTTTGAAAATATTTCAGCACTGGATTATAATTTTTTTCCCATTTTCTTTCTTATTGTCAATTAATGAATAGGGTACCCCTGAGGTGCAAAACACTACAATATTAATGAAGCAGAATTACAAATTCAAAAACACAACAACATTAACGAAAGCACTACTGTACAACAATCTGGACTTAGCAAGTTGCTTGATGTTAGCAAATGCAAGCTAACATTTGCGATGGGTATTAAGGTATCATTAACTTCACATGATAAACAAGCGTAAAACATTACAACAATAAAACACAGAAAATATTGTAATGAAGTTGAATTTACTTACATTTATAAGTCATGTCGTGCCTCCTGGATTGCTCCTCACTCAGGGCCTGTGCCATCTCTGCTCTTTTTTTGTAGTGCTTTTGTTGATGTTGCAGTGTTTTGCACCTCAGGGCCACCGTACAACTGGGCCTAAATTTAAATCTAAAATTCATTAGATATAAATTATTCAATATAAAGTTAACTGTTGCAACCAACCTCATCCCCGGCACAACCTAATCTTATTATTCTGAAAATGTGTGTTCTTTGTTAAACTTAAGTAACAATTAAACTGCATGCACTATCATATTAAACATGTATTAAACTTGTCTGCAGAAACACATTCATTTTCAGAATAATCTACGTAACAACCCCCTCCGTGCCCCTTCAGTCAGATTAAGAGTTGTAGCATGGATGGAAACCATCTCCAGAGGTGAAATCTATGTGTCCAGCACTTAAACATCCAACACTGCACCCACATTTTCCTGGATTTTAAGTAGTTTTCAAGCAACAAGTGCTGCAACTGTCCTCAAGCTGTCAGATGTGACATGTGCTAGCAAGACACACAGACTTAAGCACATGCTAACCATGTAACCTAAATGATTAAATCTAACTAAGTTGTAATTAATTTAAACAAATAATTTTAATTTAGAAGATGAACATAAATGTGTCGTCTGTGCTGCTGGTTATGGGGAGGATCTAACTGAGCATGCGCAATATCAATGTCATCATTATAGCATGTATTTCATAAGAGAAAAAGACTTGTTGCAAGCCATGCCTCCCCTACCCAGTAAACAGGCAGTGCTTTACATATTGTTTGTTGTTCTATGTAATCTTCTGGATGAGCCACTAATGTGTGTTGAAGTAATTTTCCTGGTAGTCAACCCTCTCTTGGCAAAGTTCACTATGCTCACTGGGCTTTGCTAGAGCTTGAAAGTCTTAGAACAGCGTTGTCACATTTAAGTGACGATAGATATCAGTGCTGTTTCTTATCCTTTCTTGATTTTGTTTTAGGATGTGTTATTTAGATTTTTTTTCTTTTAGATTTTTAGCATTTTCTCATGTTGTCTGGTAGGTGATTTCTTGATTTTTTTTTTAGATCTTGCGTACTCAGATTTGTGATACTCAACTTGGCTTTAAAAAAGGTACCATAAAACGCTATCATCACAGTTTATTCATTATATAGCAAAGAGTGGGATTACTTTTTTACATAGAGTCACGTTTGCCTGACAAATTAACAAACTAAATCATTTGAAAACTCTATCTTGCATTTACTCTGTTTATTTTTGTCTGTTGGTTTGATGTTTTCAAACATTTTGGTGATTTAAAAAACTAAATTCTGTGCGAGGTTTTAGATTTACTGTTCATTTCTAATAGTAGCAAATAGACCTTTTGTCATTTTTATACAGTTTTAATTAAGTTTTTATTTCATTGCTAATTTACACCAAATATTAAACACTTTACGGAGAGGACAAACTACCCTCACATATACTTAAACAAAAATAATCTAGAATAGGTTTTACCGAGTTACACCACTTTCAGTAATAGCAGATCTGGTGTTATTATTATTATTATTCCTACTAGAACTATCGTCACCATCCTTTGTGGTGTAATTGATGGAGACCAAACTGCAGATGCTCAGTTTTTGTTCTATTAGCTCTGCATTTAAATCAAAACAATCACAATCAAGCAAAACAAAAAAGAGCATTCAGTTATTATCTGCATTAGTCAGGCAACGGTCCCATCTAAGCAAATAATTTGCACATCTGTGTGGCTTATAGGATACTGTGGCACTCCAGGCCATTCATCCATCATTTTTACTCTGAGCATTGTACATCTGTCAGTAAAATCAGACAGAGGAATACAAAAATGTCAGCTTTAATTGGGTTTCTAGTTTGCTCTAATTTTTTAAAAAAATAACAAGAAAAACAAATGCAAAAAAAAAAAAAAAACATGTTACATGCTGTGCCATTATTTGAGATGAAGCCACAGCTACCTCTCTCCCTACACAGAGTGGGGTCACTCCAGCCTCCAGACAGGCTCATGGAAAATAATCTCACAAAGTCCTTGCAGTCATCGGGTAATCTGGCCGACGGACATGCCAGCCACTGTGGATCTTCTCTGAGGACCCAGATGGGATCTTTCACACACATCTGTCACAAATATCTAAAATTAACCTCATGAAGCTTGTATCCCAGACCATTATATATTTAATAGATAATCTTTATGTGGTGTCTATTTTTGTCATTATAATTCTACTTTTCAGGTAATACCCATTTAGAATAGGAAACTGCAGAAAACAACGGTACTCTAGTAGTTTATTTTATGGTTGTAGATCTGCTGAGGTCAGATACAATGATCAGTGCTCCTAATTTCACTGCATTGCTAGAGCATCACTTGCTAGTTTGTCCTTGTTACCCTTAATGCACAACATACATGAGTCACATACCCTTAATCCTGCTTCCAAGCCTATGACTCGTCTCAGTTTACAAGCTGTTTACATCAAGCACAAGAATTTTACCTTGAGGTAAGCATTGATAGTTCTGGAGGACAAGTCCGTGTTGTAAGGAGTGAGACGTTCCTAGAAATGCACCACAGAAAGGATTGCCCCTATGTTGATATCAAAAACAAGATCACAATAATGAGAAACCCACAGCTCCCTGAAGCTGTTTTTAGCGTATTTATAATGAAAACCACAGGTTGTCAATGTTAAAAGAGGTGCAGCATTATCAAGAGGTGCTAAGATAGTGACTGATATAGCAGTAACAGTCTAAAATGTCAAACCATAAAAAAGTCAACGCCCAAAATCATCTGGCTTTTGTAATCGAGTAAGATCTATTGAATTACCAGAATAAATTCTAGGGTATGGCTTAAGTTATAAAAGATACAAACTACATTTTGTTTTCCAGATATAAAAAAAGATAAGATTAAAGGACAGAAACAAGGAATGTGACTTAGTTGGGTTTAATAGGAACATGCATGACAATGTTTGAAAAAAAAGCATAGGATATGACAAATAGTATGATAAAAAATAACTTCATTTTACTATTACAAAGAGAAATAAGTATCCATAAGTACATTCCCACCAAGTACGTTTTTTTCTTCATCTTATTTAGGCATAAACATCTCTGTTTCCCTGCTAGATAAAAAATGTTTCAGTTTGCCAAGCAAGATGAGCCGTAGCTAATCCTAATCTTTGTTTGAATTTGGTTAACGGAAGCGGTAGTTGGAGTAGGGTGGAGTGTTTGCAGCATCTGTTGAGGCCACAGGAAGAAGTAGGAGGCCAGTAGATGTGTCTTTCCTACAACGGTCCATTGCCTGCTTGTATGATATCTTCTCCTTGGTGATGGGGTCTACCAGCTCTTTGGAGTGCAAAGCCTCGTCTTTCAACTCATCAGCCATTTTGCTGTCAATCACATTTGCTTCAAGCGCCTCTTTGATGGTTAGACGGCCTGCCTTATTGGGGTCCACCAACCCACCGGTGAGGTACTGGGCTTCCATGAACCTCTTGGCATTCTCATTGGTCACATAGCCTTTTTGCGCTGCCTGTCCAACTGCCAAACGTTTTTTGGTCACAGAGTCTTCAATTCCAGTAAAGGCTTTCTGGGCAGTCAGTAGTTTATGCATGTGGCTTGAGTCAATTAGGCCATGCTCGACTGCCTTGTGAACAGAGAGTTTGTCCCTTTTAGCCAGATCAACAATCCCGCCACAGGCTGATTGAGCCTCCAACAGCTTCATAGCAGTTTCTTCATCAATGAGTTTCCGAGTGAGAGCACTTCTCACAGACATTCGGCTATCGGTGGTGGTGTCAAATATGCCAGAGATAGGGAAATGGTCATCTCCTGCAGGAATAGTGAGGTTTTTCAAACTGCTGCTGCTATGGTGACTGTTCAGGCTTGGATACGAGGACCTCAAAGGTGAAGGCATTGACTTCAGGGGTGAAGACGGGAAGTTCTTGCCTGGCGATTTTGGTGTTAATGGTGGAACATAAGATTGTGGTTTTTCTCCTGTAACAAGGAGAGCAAACTCAGAGATAGGCATTTTCCCCTCCCTGTAGCGGCTTACGTCATACTCAGTCAGACGGCCTTCCTTCAAGGCATCCTTGACAGAGTATTGCCTCCCACTTTTTCGATCTTGTAGAACTGTTGTATCTCCGTCTGGGCCACTTGAGGTGATTTCCTCCCAGTCGCATTCCAGCTGAGACAGCTGAAGGTAGTGGTTGCGATCAATTACACCTTGTAAGTAGGCATCATAGGGAGAAAGGTCTTTGCCAGTCTCTGGATCCATGATGGTAATCCTTGTTGAGAGGTTTGTCTCTCTGGTGTGAGTTTCCGAATTATCCTCTGACTTTATGCCATTTTGTAACTCGGCAATGAGGGTCTCTCGCTGATGTATTTTATCTTTCTCATTTAGGATCGCTTTCTCAAGCCGCTGGACCTCAGAAGATGTTTTAAGACTTCTCTGGCGTGCCATCTGGTTTCTCTCACTCATCAGCTTGGACTGTTGTTGGAAGGCAATAAATGTTGCATGTTTTTCAGAATCCAGAGATTTAAGCTGTCTGAGGAGATCTTCTTTCTCCCTTTGCAGAGCATCTCGACTTGCAATGAGAGCGCTCTCCTCCTGAGAGGTCATGGACCTTGATGTCTGCAGATGGATTATTTGATTGTTTATGCTCTGGAGGCTGTCCTCTTGATTTCGCCTTTGATTCCGCTCTTGAGCAACGGAGTCTCTGAGACGGTCCCTCTCAGCTTCAACTGCTGGGTCTTTCTCTACTCTAACAACTTCTCTGTAAACAACCTTCTCAGTAGACTTCTCCTTCTGCAGGAGTTCCAACTTCACTTGAAGATTGCGAATTTCTCTCTCGAGACGGCTGATATTGTTGGTCTCCTTCTCCATTTCAAAACGAATATCATCAGTGAGTTTCTCCAGCTTGGGATCCTTCTCGACTTTCAGGACTTCCTCAATGATAATCTTCTCTTCAACGGGTGGTGGAGCATTCTCTAGTTCAAGAATTTGAGTCTTAATCTGCCTGAGCTCAGACTCAATTTGGATCTTCTTCTGACGCTCATCCATCTTAGCCAAGTCTGTCTCTTTTTCTTCAATCAGTGCTCTCAGCTGTCTGACCTCTAATTCAAGTTTTCTGCGTGTCTTCACTTCATCGTCGAAGTTCTTGTTCAACTTATCATGCTCCTGGATCTGCTTGGGGTCTTTCTGAAGGTGGATAACTTCCTCGGTCACAATCGCTATCTCTGGTTTCTGCCTTTCAAGTGTAATGTATTGGTTCTGTAAGTCAAAGAGACATTCCTCCACACCCCGACGTTGACGTATCTCCTCTCGTACATCCCTTCTAAGCCTGTCAGCCTCTTTCTCTTGAAGAGGGTCATTCTCATACTTGATGGCCTCCTTTATCAAAACCTTTGTCTCCACTTTAGATTTTTCAGCTTTCAGATCATCTCTTTCCTTACGTAGGTGATTCAGCAGCTCTAAGGTGGTGTCATAGTTGACTTGTAGGCGGGAAAATTGGTTGTTAAGTCTCTGTAATTCCCTCATGACCTCTGGGCTCTTCTCTTCTTTAATCACATCCTTGGTCACATCCTTGTACTCCACTTTGGGTTTCTGTGTCCGTAAGGTAGTTAGGCTTGTTGTCACTGAGTCAATCTTGTCCTCAAGATCTGAACGGTTCTTACTCAAATCCTTCAGCTCATTCCTCAGACGCACCAGTTCTACCTCAGTGTCAGGATCAACTCTGTAAATCTCATTGACAACCTCTTTCACCTCCACTTTGGGCTTCAGTAGCTCTAGTTCACCAAAACGAAGCTGAAGAGTAGTGAGCTCCTTCATCAGGATAACATTCTCATCCTTCTCCTCTTCCAAAGCCATTCTTATTTTCCTTGCCTCATCTATTAGCTCTGGGTCTTGCTGCACTTGTTTCACGACTTTGGTGACAATCTTGGGTTCAATGGATGGAATTACCCTCTCCAGTTCATTAATCTGGGACCTGGTGCTAAAAATTAAATCAGTGAGAGACGTGGAGCGTAGTTCTTCCTCTGCAATGTCACCCTGGAATGTCAGAACAGCTTTAAGCTTCTCTGGGTCTTTTTCTAATCTCACCACTTCCTTTTCAATAACCTTATTCCTGATTTTTGGTTTCTGCTGAGCTAAAACATTGATCTCAGTTTTCACATGCACAGCTTCAGTATCTTTTGTTTTAAGCTCCATCCGGATCCTCTCCATCTCATTTCTAATCTCAACCGCTTCTTTATCTAGCTTGGGGTCTCTTTCATATTCTGTGAGCAGTTTGGTCACCAGCTTAGGTTCCACTTTGGTCAGTTGGAGTTCTACATTGATGATCTTCTCATTTATCAGTTCTATATCAGCACGGATTTTTGATCTTTTGAAATCTTCATCTTCAATTCGACTTTTCAGCGACTGAATCTCCGCCTCCAGTTTTGGATCACGATAATACTGCACCACCTCCTTCTCTTCCAACCTCTCCACTCCTCTCCTGTGCTTCAGAGACAGAAATCTCTTCCGGTAGGTTTCAAAGTTATTCTCAGCATGTAAACGCCTGTTAACTTCTTCATCTAATTCCTTTTTCAGACTATCGCTTTCCACCAGGTTTTTCTGCTGACTTTGAAGCTGCTGCTGCTGAGTGGAAGCAACCTGGATCACTTTCTCTTCATTCTGCAATTGAACCACAGGGGAAAAGACACAAAGCATGGAAATGAAAAAGACACCTCTGCATAAAAATGATGTTTGCTGAGCTTTCTTGATCATTTACCTTTGCAATCATGTTCTTTGCTGTCCCCAGTTGACTGAGTCGTTGGTTGTTTTCAGCCGAGATCTTAGAGTAGCGGTTCAGCAGGTCTTTCTCCTACACCAGAAGTAAACAAGAAGCAATAGTTTCAAAACTGAAACGATTAGAAGTGGTATTAACTTGTCTTGGTATTCTTCAGTAAATGCCTGAAAACCCACCGTTCTTTCTACGTCTTGAGCCAGAGTTGAGGTTAGACGTTTCTTTGGAGCTGTTGCCTTATAAGTGTCATCTTCAGCATTTTCGTAGTCCTCATCGTCATCATCATCATTCAGAGTGTCACGATAAGTTTTTGACTTAATCTCATATTGCTATAAAAAGGAATCAAGAAGAAGGATTAAGAACATGAAAGTGAATCTCTGCCTCCCCCCACAAAACTGCGCAGAGGATGCTAACACCCCTACCACACTTATTCATATGTCCCTTGAATTTCAGGGGCTTAATACTCCAAGATCACTTAATAATTTGATACACACATACATCATTTCATACTTGATCACATATTTCTCGGACATGTAAAAAAAATAACCTGGCAAGTCAGAATTATCCTGTGTGGACTACTCCCATTGAGTTGGACCAATAAGCAGAACTTTCTGAGCTAATTGGGGGAAACGACTTATACTGTCTCCCAACCAGTTTTAGCCAGTCACTATAAAAAATAAAAACGTCTTAAGCAGCAGATACCACGAGACGCCACTACACCTTACAATTGTAACGCTCTTACTGTTCCTCTTTTAAAGAAGTAATCATAGATTCCAGCAGCTACACATGTTCTAATGCTCTGGAAGTTTATTTTAGTTTGGCTGGGGTAATTACCAGAATTTACAAATAACTATATATGCAGTTTTTTTTTTTCTTATAACACGATTCTGAAGTAAGAAATCCCGCGATGAGTTACTCAGTACGTGTTCCATTTTTTGACATATTTTTTTAACTCTTACTTGAGTCATTTCTCGGATGGTTACATTTAACTCTTACTTAAATAGAAAAATGATAAGGCAGGGCTGGAATACAATTTTGGGGTACTCTACCCACCTCTGGCCCTGCCCTAAACCTTTGGGTCAGTTTCAGCCAGTTGACGTAAGAGCAGGGTAAGATATAAGGTATTACCCTAATGCCACAGGGTAATCTGTTAACAACATTACTCAAATTGCACTCTTAAAGTTTCAGCTATTGAAGATTTACCCAACTCAGCATGCCAATTGCTTAAAGTGGCTCCAACTGATAGCACCTGACATTTTCTTCTTAATTTGGCTCACAGGTTTGGTCGGTTGATTCTTGGCTACACTACAATACTTTAGGAATTCTCAGAGTTGGACAATTAAAATACATTTACATTGGATATTTACACCCGCTTCGGATGTTATCATCCTATAGAATGGCGATTATCAGTGGTTATCAGCCCCATTGAATGGACTCAGTGGGTCCCTGCTCTGCCTGCTATCAGGCTGTTATCAACCATCCTATCGGAAATATTTTAATTAGGTATTTAAAAAAGCGAACAAAAATAAACAAAACTAAACTAAAAAAAAAACTCCGGTTTTAGATTTTAGTGAGCTGTTTTTAAATACCTCATTAAAATTTTATGACAGATACGTTTGGCTTTTGTATTTTTAGTAAATTCCTAATATCCTGTTCAAATTCGGCGATAAATTATAAAGGTTTTTAAAAAAAGGTTACAAAAAAACTTTCTATTAGCGACAAGCGGCTGTTATCACCGATAGAATGGTTGATAACAGCCTGATAGCAGTCAGAGCAGGGACCAACTGAGGCCATTCAATGGGGGTGATAACCACTAATAATCGCCATTCTATAGGATGATAACATCCGAAGCGGGTGATATTTAAGATATTGAAGGTTATGCTATAGTGGAAATCTTAGATATACTTTAGAATGCTCTTGATTAAGCAAGTACATTTTATGTAAGCACGCTTCAGTTTATCCAAAGCTCAAACAATCACATGGAAATAGCACACAGCTTGCTGTAGGGCGTAATGAGCCCTCATGCTGTTTACATTGCTGGATCCCATACAGAGTTCCTGAAACCTGGACTGTTATGGGTTACATTTTTGAAATCTGAAGCCACACATCTGAGGCCAACAGTTGACTAAAGCAAGTTTTTGATTATAGAAAAATATTATGGGTAAAATATAATTATAGCAAGCAGGAGCAGAGCTACAGGGTAGCCAATGATTGGCTACCCTGTAGCTCTGCTCCGCCCCCTTCCAGGTGATTTGTTGCTCCAATTCAACAACTCCAGAGCAAGCAGTTCCCTTCTAAACCAGAGGATGGCATCAGTGATACCCTAATATAAGATGTCCTAACTAATTTGACACTTTAATTTTAAGCATATTAATCATAAACCTACATTAGAAATAAAGTAATTAATTATTCACATCAGTATACTAACATTAAACATGGCAAATATAGAGTTCATGCTCTTTGTAGAATTAGCTTTTGTTTATTATTCAGGAGAAGGGAAAGATATGCGTCTCTGCATTTATAGAAGTTTTATATGTCATTTGAAGATAAAAAAACAAAAACAAATGCTCTGTTAAATTAAAGTGTACACTAAACAGAACCATATAAGAATCATTTAGCAAAGATTTCTGTCTAGATTTAATCGCAAGAGCTTTAATAAAAGCATGTTATCAGTGATTTATTAGGAAATTCCTTATGTTGTGCTTGTTAATTGTCCCATTGGTTCAGTATGATTAGTATAGATTGACTCTAAATTGTTTTTTGGTTGTAATAGTTTCTGGCCACCCCACAGTGCACTTTGGTCCCTGCTTGACTACGCCTCTGAAAATGTTCTGGCTCCGTCTCTGGTTGCACTGTATTTTGGAAAAGTCCTATAACTGCATTGATAAGCATGAAAAGTTTGCATTTTTTATGTATTAAGAAGAATTAATTTTGTCATATATATTCTAATCAATCTTTTCAGGAAATATTATAAAGCTTAAATGGTGACACAGAAAAACAAAGTCCTGATTAGGTAGAACTGTGAGTTCTACACCCTCCATCCCAATATGCACACACTACACACAACAGAGTAGCTTACTATGAATATCAGATCATCTTTAGTGTACTCACATTTAAAACATTCTGCAGATCTTTGGACAGATCCTTGAGTCGTTTTAAATCCTCCGACTTCTTCTCAATGTCATCCACCACTCTCTAAAAAAAAGAAACATGATTAAACATTGATAGTTAAGCACTGAAGGAAAGTGTAGTTTACAGTTTGTAGTTTATATAAACAAAACAACAAAGATAGAAAGAGAAGCCACATTTACCTTTTGGGAATTCTCCTTAGTCGTTATCTCTCTGACACCGTCAGTGGGTTTGATGGTGTTATCAGGCAAATTGAGCAAGAAAAAGTCCAGGGACTGAGCAACAGTATTAAACTCTTGGTTTTTGTTGGATGCTTGTTTAAGGAGAGCCAACCTAGAGCAATATGAGAAAATACAGTTTATATGACAAAAAGGAGCTTAGATGTTGGTGAAGTCTTTGCCTGAAGGCTGTTTTTTTCCCCCTCACCTTTCCTCGAGCTGACCGTTGATATTTGTGTAACGGTTGTTCAGGAGCTTCACCTGCCTCTCCTGGCGGTGAATGTCAGGGCAGTACTCGTTGAAGCCCTGCTTTAGGGGGCTGCACGCCTGCGTGGTCAGGTCCAGATCTTTGCCTAACTTGGTCAGTTCCTCTTTTTTTGTGAGAACTTCCTTCTGCAGATTCTGCTCAATGTAAATGCAAATAAACAAACAAAAAGAAGTAAAAAAAACAAATATTCTGGATTTTCCTGAGTTTTGCTGTTGGAGAAAATGCAACACCTGCAGCTTCGTGGTGCGACTCTGAAGGACATCAGGCTGATCCAGAATGACGCCATCTTTAGTTAGATGCTGTTCAAACCAAGAAACAGTGACATCAGCCTTTTCCAGCTGTTTCTCCAAGAACATTGAGGCTGTTGCTCTGGTGATTAGGATGGAAGTCCGAGAAAAGTTTAGTAAGAGGAGCATTTTATAAACACCTTCGTATCTTTGGTTTTAAGTAAAAACATTTGTACTTTTTGTTATAGAGATCAATAAGCGTATTGAGGTCGTAGATCTTGTTGTCGGCGGCGCTGAGTTTGAGCGGCAACATGGCGGCTTTTGGTCCCACAGGTTTCTTGGCCAGAATCGGGTCCACCTGTCTTTGGACAGCAGATTTTTCAGACTCCAGCTTCCTGAGGGTCAGGGCAGTTTTCTGCAGGAAAAGAACAAAAATTTGATTCAAACATACAGTGTTACCTTTTTGGCACACTTAAATGTTTCAGATCATGTAACAGATTTGACAAAGATTACCTCAGTAAATACAAAAATAAGGATTTTATTTTATGATGAGCAAAAAGCTCTAATAACCAACCTGGCCCTTTATGAGGAAGCCAAGGCTCCTTCATTGTAATAACTGGTGGGTCAGCTAGCAACTATCTCTGCCAACTAGTGAGTCTTTAACATCACTAAGGACATTTGGCCCTTTACTTTGGATTTCTGTATCAGCTACCATGTATGCATTATAGTACTAGATCTGATTTCAATCTTTGATAAAAACCCGTCCAGTAGCTTTTTAAAAGAAATCCGGGTTCCAATATTCAATCTTGAAGCAGTAAAGTAACTTCAGATCATCCCACTATATATGTCTATATATAGTTTTATGCCAGATTTAAACGGTCCATTTTTTTCTCGTCATTCTGCAAAATGTTTTACAAACGGTCTTAAAAAAACATGTTATTTTATCTGAAGGGACTCTTACGTACAAGCTCCCCGGTGAATGTTTGCTTACTTTCTTTAGTTGCATAAGCTTTAGCTGAAGCATGTAATGATTGAGCTGTTATTCTGGGTGACTCCTGGATGAGTCATCTGTGCCTTCTTGGAGTATTTTATGGTTGGTTCTTTTATGGTGGTTCTTTTGATTTACCAAGCATTAGAAATGACTTTATTTCTCAGCTGCATTAGGTTTTTTTTCTGAATGTGTTGCTTTGAATAACTATTTACACCAACTTCATGTTGTGTAAGTTTTTCTAATTAAGCGATTTGTTGAATTCTAAAGATCTGGTAGTAATAAAGTTGCTTGGTTGCTAAATAAATTGAATAGATAAAGAACTCAATCACAGTCAATACATCGATTAAAAAGGCCAATTGTCAGGTTCTCCAGGCTGGTTTGGATTTTAGATGGATAGATAGATAGATAGATAGATAGATAGATAGATAGATAGATAGATAGATAGATAGATAGATAGATAGAT